>JAODKN010000037.1:22179045-22191104 GCA_026774425.1 Petrocephalus zakoni
TATTAGTAGATATATTTGTAAAGAAAAAAGTGCCATGATCCCCTAAACCACCAGAATAATGTGCGCAACACTAATTGCAGGTTTGTGGAGACTAAGTCGGAGTAAATACAGTTAATCAGTTAATCCTGTTTACCACTGCTTGACAGTTTAACCTGCGTCACTTTTGATCTGTAATGATCTGTAATGATAATCATTTTTTTAATTTTTTTGCTTGTGGTATTTTGAGTGGTAAATAAGTAGCAATATGTACTATATGTGTATGTGTGTTGGTTTGGGGGGGGTTAGATATTTTAGAGGTTGGCAGTATGGGAGGAATCTCTAAAATAACATAGTGATTATTATTATTATTATTATTATTATTATTATTATTATTATTATTATTATTATTAAATGCAGAAATTTAGTTTTTTTTTATCTCCATCCATGTTAATTTCGATTAATAATAAACCTTTTGCTTTGCCGTTTACCCAAAACTTGCAAAAATTGCAATAACTATGAATTAAGGAACATCTTAGTTGAAATTCAGCGGTGGTCTCCTTATTACTGCCTGTTAGACATGCCACTCCTAGCCCACTGTTCCAACCCCCCACTTTGATACCAGTACAGGGTTACATTTGGCAGTTTTTTTCCAGTGAGATGCCCAGGAACATTGGCCCAATGGAGAATAGAAAATATGGAATCACCATCAATTTTAAATTTTAAAATGTTTCAGTATGAAGTCGTTGAAGCCCATGAACTCTTAATTCTTCTCAGTGTTCCTACTTGAAAAGCTCCTAAATCTCATTGCTTCACTATAAATATAATTTTTTGGTTATTCAACAACGCAAATTGATTAATTGATCACTTGATACATTAAAAAAAGACAAAACTAAAAACATACAAAATTTTAAATATAAATATTGGTTATGTTAGTAGTTAGAAGCATGACATAACAAAAAAAACTTTAATTAAATATTACATTAATAGTTACATAAATATTACTGTTTGTGGTTTACATTATGAGTAGCATTTTATTTCAGCTTATTATTGTATTAAATTTTGACATTACACAATACCTGAGAGGAGTGAGAATTACAGACAGTGTAGAAAACTGGAAAATAGCCAGATAATAACATAAAAGGCTCTTGGAGAGATTAATGGAAACATTAGGGGAAACACAGCAAAAGGCAGGGCCTTCGACATATGCAATCACTAAAGAAGTCGTGTAACCTTTTTTTTCAAAGTGAAATTGCATCGATGTAAATATGAAGTTCTTTACTCAGACAAATTGTCGAGCTATTCACGCATCAGGCAAAATGTTTCCCCCTCTAAGCCATTCCTTTCCAGTTATTTTACTTATCGCCATACCTGACTTTTATCAGGGGGAGCTCCAGAGTAGGACAGACTCTGCCTCTCATCTGGTCCCACAGCCCACACCGTGCGTGGATTAAGTCTGATTATATCTTGCTGATAGCTGTCTATCTTCTGCACCAGCTCAGGCTCGTCCCTCACAGGAGAGCTAACCTTCCATGCTTTAACATCTGTCTGGGTCATTGCCACTCATGCCTGCCACCTAAATGCAGCTCACCCCCAGCTTTCATCTTATGGGCAGAGAACAATCATGCCGGGCTGAGATCATGGCCAGATGATGTGGGTGTCTCAGCGAACATCAGCCCCCAGGTCTGTTCCCGGCCTCGTACACTGGTTTTTCTTACTACCTCTAATTGGGGGTCCATGTTGAACTGTAGTTTTTCTGGCCTCTCCCCACAGACCTGCTTTCCATGGGAGACCCAACCAGGAGTGAAACCTCTAGATCACATCTGTGTAGATGCAAACCCAAGGTAATGACACTTGTCTCTGAAAAGGCCTGCCAGAGATGCCAGATGCCGAGAAACTTCTACTGCCCACTGCATGTTCAGAATTGTTCTGCTTCGGTGTTTCACCCTTCCAGCAATGAGGAAAATGTTTTGAATATAAAAACTAAATGTTTGCATGAGCTCCCAGATATATGGTATTAACAATGGTCTCAATGACCCCCAACGGCACACACTAACATACGTGTTGTTTATGTGGTTTAAGCCAGCAGCTAACAGCGAGCAAGCCGGGACACTGCAGAGAGCCTTCCCAGCAAACCACGACACGCGGCAGGGCTCTAGGAATGTTGGACCATCACTCACCTGTTTTTTTGATCCGGCTGGAATTTTGAAGACTTCCTCTTATAATGGCCTTTTGAACCCCTATTGTAAATAAAATCTCACAACAGAGCAAATACATAACCTGAAATTTAATATAAATTACTGCACTACACTATTATATTTATCGGTAACACTATGAATGCCATACTTATAAGGATCTATTAACACATTCATAACACATTATAATTCTTTCGTAAAGCATTACAAACATGGCTATAAATATTTGTAAAAAGGCATAACACATTATATGTTTAAAAACATTAGGAATGCTTTATGAAGCTCTCATCTGTAATGTAACGTCATAAGGCAGTACACACTTACAGTAATTATTAAGTCTTATACCAGCCATTATAATGCTTCCACCCATTTTCTGAAACCACTTGTCCTATTCAGGGCTGCGGGGGACCCAGAGCCTATCCCTTGGGCTACGGTCGCAAGGCAGGGAGCACCCCAGGATGGTGCGCCAAACCATTGCAGGGCACACTTGCACACATACACACCTATGGGCAATGGGCAGTTAACCTCAGCATGTTTTTGGATTGTGGCGGGGGGGGACCAGATTACCCAGAGGAAACCCCACAACAACACGGGGAGAACATGCAAGCTCCACACACAGTGAGCCATGGCAAAGACTCGAACCCTGGTCCCTGAGGTGTAAGGCACACCACTGTGTTGCCCCTTTGTTATAATGCATTATATAGGTATCTATAATGCATTATAGATGACAGCTTCATAAAGAATTCATATTGCATATAGAGTAAAGTGTTACAAATTTCTCCATCCTCTAACCACTTAATCATTTCATTGTCATGGAAGCGATCATCCCAGCAGAGGTAACAAGGCCGGGGTGCATCTTTACGGAGGGATGCTGTTGTTGTTGTTGTTGTTGTTACGTACAAGGTGTTATTTTTAGCAGCCACCAGTGGTAATTGTCATTAAAACTCTCATGCATGACGTAACATTCTGCTCTTTCCATTTCGTGATGAAACCGTATTTGTCGGGCCCTTTCTGCACATGCTGGCTTCCTTTCCAAGCACACTAGCAATCACTTCTCCAGACTAACAAAAACCCTTTATAAAATGAGAAATCTCCCTTATTGAATTACATGTTGTACACTGACTCAGCTAAAATAGATAGCATTATGTGTATTCTAATGGGACTCCCAGCTTTTAATGGAATTGTGATAAATCTTTAATCTAACAGCTTTTAGCTTTTTTTCTCAGTATTTAAACAGAGAAAAAGCAAAAAGCAACCAAATGCTTTAACATACAGCACTGATAAAATACTGGGTTAGCTTGGAAAATAGCTGCCTAAATGGATCACTGGGCTCATTGTTCAGTTTCTCTTTGAACCCCTGGAAGGCTTTATCTTGATGGTCTCCAGTGGCATTACACAGTCCCTACAGGAGATATATGTTTATGCTTGCATAAACTATTCATTTGAAGTGTATTTTATAATTAATGCTTAATTCACAAATCCCAAGTTTATTCACACAAACACACACAAAACCTAAGATAAAGGGAAAAAATTATTTCATTAAATGAGAAATCTGTCTGTGTATGTTGATTGGTGAATGCAGTACATGATAGTCTTTCCAAAAATTTTCCAAAGCAGCATAACAGAGTACCATTTGAGCACTGAACACAGGAGTACCGGGGCTTTGTACCAGAAAGGCCTTGTCCTTGCTACTCTGCCACATCCTCCTGCAGGCCCATCTGTTGGAAATTTTACTGTGCATACAGCGGGCTTAAACACCAAATTGATTGCAATTTACAACCCGATTGCACGTTCCAAAATTTCAGTTACATAATCGTCTAATTAAATTAATCATACATTTTGGTACCCTGAATTAAAGCATAGAAATTTGTGCAAAACTAGGTGATTAGATGCTTTTTCCACCTCCTCTAAATTTTAGTGAGTGTAGTCTTTTGGTGTATGTGAAACAAAAGCACCAAGTGAATCTTAATTCTGAACTTTACCATCGTTTCAATGCAGATTTTTTTTTAGATGTAAAAATGTGAAAACTGATCATTAGCTAGAAATGATACAATCCCAATGACAACAGTGTGCTCCCCAGACAGGCCCGTCACCCCTCCCCCATCTAATCTCAACTCCTCCCACACTGACAACCTCTGAAATTGCTAGGATTACTGGATGGATCGACTGTAAATTTAAAAGCCAATAAATTTGTTTCTGCCCAAATGCTCTGAGTCCTAATCGGGACATATAACACTAAAACTATATATTCATTTACATCCACTTACTTGATGATTTGCAAAATCTTTTCCCAGCAATTAGCCGGTTATTCATTGTTTATGTCTTAATATCTATCTTAAAATGTCATTTATATTATTTAAATTCCTTATTTATATTATATTAATTACTTTAGCATTTATATATCAATATAGCCAAAGGTTTCTATGACTGATTCCGTGCATGGGAAATACAATAAGTATTTCCACTATTAGCCAATCATTTTTCAGCACTCTAGATAACCTTGGTAATGGCTAAGCATTATCAACCTTGACAATTCAGCAAAAATGTAATAACAGTAAACTAGTTATCAGTCAAGACAAACGCTATGTTATCCAACCAGCATTTGAACAACTGTATCTGTGATATTTAATGCAGGGTTTTATCAATAGACATCTATTTACTGTGCGGTACACATCTCTAACCATGCCAGAGCATGGAACATAGACATGACATTAATTATGCAACTGGCACATGCATGCGCACATACAGTATACATTACATACATGAACTGAACCCAGAAGGGATGGATCGGGTAGGCTGTACAGATAGGGTAGCAACAGACAAGAGTATCCAGGAAAAACTGGACGCAACAAAGAAAATCTCTGAGCTATTTGATGAAATACAGAACTACCTTTTTACATGTATATGTGCAGCAAGATTAAATGAAAATCGTTGTGTTTTAGAGAGCCGCGTGTCAACGCGCCCAAAGTGACTTCAAATAAGCCACAAAATCAGGACATTAATCACACGCTTTGTTCTGCAGGCTTTTCTTCCTGCATTTTCTTCAGCATGAAAAGTTGCACGGGGATGACGAAAGTGTGCTTGGGCCAGGGTCATTAAGCACAATGTAAGCACAGACCAGCAGGGGGGGCAAACATACCCAGGCACAGTACATGGCAACTAGGCCGTGTGTGACTACGGCCTTAGACTGTGTTTGGTGCGAGATCTTCTTATTGACAGAGTTTGAGCGGTTCCCAGTTGATATCTGTTTTCGGTTGCATGATCCCGTTCTGTTTATAGACTCTGTATTTGCCCCGCCCCCTGATCGTTAGTTGTGCCTTGCCTGACCTACGCCTGCCTCTTTGATCATTGATTTTTGGATTCCATTTTGCCAGTGCTGCTTTTGACCTTGGATTGCCTACCTTCGATTTTGCCCGACTTATTAAAGTCTCCAATCACTTCATATCCACTTCTGCAATCTGATTTTCCTGCAACCCGCAACAAGTGTCCATATATTATTTACTTGTACTATTTAGAGATCAGCAATGCAGTTTGAAGTCATCAACTGTACAGTGAGAGTATTTTACACTAGATTGCCTTAAACCATGAGTACATATTGTTACGGCTCATTGGAATAGAATGAACAATTTCTGAAAAGAACTGCAGGTTAGTATTTGAATTGTTGTCAAGGAAATTCATACACGAAGGTGGAAATGCAAATAGTTTACCCTAGTTTAAGCTGTGATTGTTCCATCTTAAAATAGCCTATTTAGTATTTTTTGACACTGACAGAGAGAAATTTAGCATCCATTTTCATTGCATCGAAAGAGACAAAAAAAAAGAAAACAAATACTTTAGGTGACAGAAAGGGGGCACACATGAAATGGTAAAGCATCAGTGGGATTTTTTTTTTCCTTGGGGGGCTTTTCAGCCTGCAGAGCGCATATTCCTGCGTTAACCTTTATAAATCTCAGTGCACATTGACAGCGATTGATCTGACGTATTATGGAAGCATGATCTACAGTTATGGTTTGAAGTGTCCACGGCAGAAACAGCTTCTGGTGATTCTCTGCAGGGCAACTTCATTCCCTAAAGTGTCCAAGACAAAGCTTATATACTGTACACAATTAGTGAATAAAGGGACCCAAAACAAAACGTAGCAGTGCTAAGTACTGTAGCCCCCACCCACGCCACCTTTATAATCCACTTCAACGGGTACAAAATGACTTTGTTCATCTCGTGATTCCAATGCGTTTTTCTGAAAAAATGGCCGTTACGTACTGTAGCGCTCCAGCCACACTCGGGCACCATACATACAGCACCACACCCAAAAATCAGCAGGTTGATGTACTCTCACTCCCCTACATGGACATATAAGTCCTGACTGGTTACTAAATATCTGCAAACCAGGCTTCAGACATACAACAAACATAATCCATCACTTCTACTGCTCCACCTCGAGGGTGTTCACCCAGCATCTGCCTAATTTGCTCACTTTACATGATGCACCAGCTTTCCATCCCCTTTAGTCCTCATATGAATCCCACACATACGCCTGTCCATCCAGCCTAGGGAAGGGCTGAAATTCCACTCCCAACCAAACAAATAACTCTTATGGGCACATGACTTGCTTATATGCTCAAACTCTCCCCTACAACCTTCTCCGTATGGCATAGTACAGCAGCCACATTCCAGGCCTATATGATACTGTCAAATCTCTTCCTGCAGGCACCCCCCCTTCCTCCCCCCGCAGATGTTCCTTTCTGGTCTCTGGCCTGTGAAGCTGTGCAGGCTGCTGTGAGGCAAAGACACACAGCATCAACCCCAACAACAAGGCCTGAGATATAACAACAGTCCCACAATGCCTCCCTCCCCTGGCCTGCCATTACTTTAAATTTTCTTTACACACTATAGGTCAGGGGTGCCCAACCTTTTTTACAAAGACAGCTACTTTCACAAAGAAAATACCAAACCGCGTCAGTATATTCTGCCACCAATGAAGCATTACCCGTTAATCATGTTGTGTGTTACAGTATGTTGTTGTTATATTTCTTTTTTCCTGCTTCATTATGTTTGTCTCTGCCCAAAACTGCACCCCCCAAAACATATTCCTAGCACCAAGCGCCATTGCTTATGTGTAATAACCAATATGACTTGCCTTTGCAGCATTGTTCATAACTGACATTTATCCAAAAGTTTCATTTAATTTTTCTGTTATGTTGCCCAAATGGATAACAATAATAAAATAATACTAATAATTGCTAGGACTGCTATTAGACCATTTTGTTTCCAGAAGTATTTTTTGATTGCATGACATTTGAATGAACACTGCAGGATATCAATTTCAAGCACTGCTGGAGACATGATTCAAAATCAATCAAACAGAAATGCATCACAATGTGTTCATTCACTAGCTGCCTTAACACCTTTGATGCATCTGCAAGTAACAGGGCCAGTCACATCCACCTGGTGCCCATGGTTCATTTTATTTTGTCTGTAATTGTTTAATACCAGCATTGGAGGACAGGCATCTTGCAGCTATCATTCACCATGAAAGAAAAATTTGAAAGAAACTCCCTGGGCCATGGACACTGATACTTGGATACAGTTTCTATATCAGGCTGCATTCATTTGTGACCTAATGGTGCACTGATCGAATGCTGAGGAAATGATACAAACTTGTTTTATTTATGAACTCATATTTCACAATTACATAAATGACAAGAAAAATAATACGTACGTAGTGGTTGCTGGAGAGCACCTGGAAAATTAGTTCTCAGTGAGGAAGTCTAACTAGAGTCTTTGAACCATGCAGCCTTGCGTAAACATGTTTACAGGTTCCCCCTGATGGTGGCTTGTGCCAGAAGCCTCCATGCCTATTCCTGGCGCAGATCCAGAACGGCTCTCTAGAGCTGAAAGGAAGCTTCAGGTGAGAAGTGACAACCGGAGCTGGTCTTTATGAATAATTTCTTCCCCCGAGTCTGTGATCAAGTACACTAGCTGGAACAAATTGCAGAAAGGTGTTCAAAACTTGATGAATGATCAGCTAAGCCTTTGCTAGAATTAAATTCAAAGAGATCAAGATGGGTACAGTGTATCCACACGTAGGAGCCCAGTTCCCCAGGGTCTGCTGACTGGCTGCGGGCTTTGAGCTGTCAATTTAATAGTGATTGCTACACCTTCTAAAATCCTGCTTCAGAGTGAAATAAAAACGTATTTAAAACTAATAATGGTATCAAAGGTGTACAAGCGATATGTCCTAATTGTATAATTTTATATTTTGAGTTGTTGCAAAAGTGCAAAAAAAACTATACTAACTATATTTCCACATATCCCAATATCTACAGTAAAACATTACAATATCTTATCCACACCAAGAGGTTCTTCATTGATCATTTTCTGGCATGTATCTCAAGGCTGTTCTCGATTTTCCCGGGCGTCATCATGTACTCACTGTTGGCTTTTTATTTCAATAGTGGGTCATGAGAAATTAAGGACTGTAGAAGGAGGGCCCTTTATTTGATTATCAGTATAAGATATGATAATGCTGATTTTAGCAAGTTTTATTCATTAACTTACAAAACAACTGCTGAATACATGGATAGAAGGTAGTATGATCACAAAAATATTGTTGCATTTCAAAGAAAAAAATTCACATCAAATGTAATATATTATTCCAATCCCTCTTGTGTGTGTGTGTGTGTGTGTGTGTGTGTGTGTGGTGGAGGGGTTACATAGATCACATTTGAGGACCAAAGTGTCCCCAGTGTGGTACAATATTAAATTTCCCTACTTTTGGGGACATTCTTTCAGGTCTCTATTTGGATAACCTCAATTTTATAAAAATCTGTGACTACAATCAAAAAACTAAAAATGCCAAAAGGCTTGTATTGGGGTTGGTTATTTATGGTTAAGGTTAGGGCTGGGTAGGGATTGAGGGTGTCGTGATTGGGATTAGGGTTTTTCCCATAGAAATGAATGATGGACGGTCCCCATTTAGATAGGTCTGTGTGTGTGTGTGTGTGTGTGTGTTTGTGTGTGTGTGTGGCTTTGTAATTATTACAGTGTGGGGACCCAATGTGCCCACAATGTGATTAAGAACCTACTACTTTTTACCTTGTGTGGATATTTTTTCAGTCCTCACAAGGATAGCATTCATTATATAAAACACTGTGTCTGCAATCAAAAAACTAAAAATGCCAAAAGTCTCATATTTTGTTTGGTTACTTATGGTTAAGGTTAGGGCTGGGTAGGGGTTAAGGCTGTCATAGCTGGGATCAGGGTTATGCCCATAGGAATGAATGGAGTGCCCCCATAAAGATAGGAATACATGGACGTGTGTTTCTGTGAGTGTGTGCATTACAGTACAGTACATTACCTTACAGTACATACCTCTTCGGATGGGGAGGAGCTCAGGTTCTAAAATGTTCAGCTATGCCCTGGCTATGTGTATCAGTGCACAGTTATTGTTTGCAAAGGCCAAGGGATGCAAATTTAAAAACTTTAGAAATAATATAGACTCCTCAAACCTTGTCCCAGCAATCAGCAGCCATGACGTCCTCTAAGATAGATAGAAATTTTGTTGTACCTGTGACAATGACAAAGACATCAAGTGGTCTCTGGTCAGTGCATCATAAATAAATAAATAAATAAATAAATACTTAAAGTGCGATAGTATCCATAATAAAGAATAAAATTTACCTTAGGCACTATATGCACACAGATATCATCCCACACACATACTTCCGCCAGTGCATAATTCATTTCGAATGCAGCAAAGTGACCATTATTTTTTAGCAGCATTAAGACATGTTACTGCAGTTGGGTACGCAGCTGCCTAGCTGCCTCGAAATGTAACTTGCAAAGAGAACTACTTGTAGGTTTCCTGGAAAGATTTCCTACAAATCCGAACCCCCATTTGACTGCAAAAGACCTTCAGAAAGATTGTGCAGACCCTGGAGTGGTGGTGCACTATTCTCCTGTGCAGCAAACAGCAGCACAAATGTGGCCTTCATGGAAGAATCATCAGAATAAAACCTTTTCCACATCCCCACTACAAAATCCAGCGAGTTTGCATATGAAAATCGAAACAAGCCTTATGCATTTTGGAAACAAGTCCTAAGGACTGATGAAGTTAAAACAGAACTTTTTGTCTGCAATGGGCAACAGTATGTTTAGAGGAAAATGGGTGCAGAATTTTGTGAAAATGATACTTCTCCAACTGTTAAGCACGGGGGTTGATCGACCATGCTTTGGGCTTGTTCTGCAGCCAGTGGCACTGGGAACATTTCAATGCTAGAGGAAATAATGGCTCCAATTATATACCAGCAAATTCTGGAAGCAGACATCATACCATCTATAAAAAAAATGCTGAAAAAGAAAATAGGATGGCTTCTACAACAAGATAATGATCCTAAACACCCCTCAAAATCTACAATGGAGTATCTCAGCAGATGCAATCGGACGGTTTCGGCATGGCTCTCTGTCTCCCGACCTAAATATTATCGAATATCTGTGGCTAGACCTCAAAAGAGCATGAACAGTGCACGCGAGACAAGCCAGGAATCTCACAGAGCTCAAAAGAATGGGTGAAAATCCCCCAAACAAATTAAAAGACTCTTAGCTGGCTACAAAAATGTTTACAAGCTGTGGTATTCGCCAGAGGGAGCGTTACTAAGTACTGATCATGTAGGGTGCCCAAACTTATGCTTCGGGACATTTTCATTTTTTATTTATTTATTTTTTTGAAACTGAAAAAGATGGAAATAGAATTTTCTTTATTTATTTTTCCAACCACTTGAATTATTGTGGCTACACTATTCCGTTTCTTGATTAATGAAGCTGCCCTGTTGACAAAGAGCGTCTGTCAGAGCGAACTGTAATCAGATTCACATTATCCATTAAGCCACAGACAACAGTAAAACAAGAGCATTTGAATTATCTGTTCTCTGAAGACTTCAGGAAGGTCTCAGTTTTGCTTGTCCAGAAGATGTGTGCATACGTTTTTTTTTTTTTATTTTGCGTTCTCTCTCTCATGTGACAAATTCTAGCCTGATTCATTTGGTGCAGAAAGCTTGGGAATATTAGCAACATTAGTGATAGTGTGAGACATGCAGCTCCGAGCTCAGCCTGAAGCTTTGGCCTCATGAGCTTGTGCGTGCTGCTCCAGAAGGAGAGCCTATTGTTCATAAGTCCCATACAAAGTGACTGATATATCCTGACCTATAGCTAGAAGAATTTGTTTAAACTCTGGTTAACAGAACATGGGTATTAAAACATTCTGTACTTGTTTCTCTAAAGTGTTTTCCGGATACATATAAAATGAATACAAATTTTCATTGAGAGGAAATACATTTTTTGTTATGTCCCTGCCATTTTTTCCATCTATCAAGATGACTTTGGTCACATAATATGTTCAGTGTTATGCATATGGGTAATTACCAGGCTGCTGAATGACTCAGTGGGTAGCGCGATTACTTCGTATCCCAAGGGTTCCTGTCCCTGTATGGGGTTTGCGTGCTCCTTCCCAGATCGTGTGTTATCATTGGCAATAAAGACATTAAGTTAGTTCATTCTCCTATAGTATATGAGTGTTATGTAGCCCTGCCTTATACTCCCTGGGATGGATGGATGGATGGATGGATGGATGGATGGATGGATTGTTAATGCATGGAAATAGCAAAAGGGAGCTATTCTATGTTTTCTTCAGCTCTGAAAATGGATTTTGCACATATACGTTCAGAAACAAATAATTCTAACAGACTCACTAAGGAATAGGAAAACCACCATAAGAGGACAAGAAACCTTTCAAAAAATAATAATTAATATAATAAACGCTGCATTTCAGGGATTTTGAGTCATTCTGCGCTGCAGATGGGGTAAATGCGTTAATATTTTTAATCAGATTAA
>JAODKN010000037.1:22191815-22205268 GCA_026774425.1 Petrocephalus zakoni
GTTAATATTTTTAATCAGATTAATCACGATGCTGGATTAATCCGCGTTAACGCGTCAATTTTGACAGCCCTAGTTTAAATCAGTAAAGGGTTTTGCTAACACTGGGGGTGGCCCCTACCTGTTTAAATAATATTCACATTTGCATATAGCTATGGTTTTATATGTAATAAAATACATCTGTCAAACTGTGTCAGCCATTTCAAAGCCCCCACTAAGGTCACCCCAGTATTTTCAGCAAAACGTCCAGTATACCCATTTGACCTGACCAGTAGCACACTTTGTTTAGCTGATCAGTGCCTCATTGAATGAATTAGATGTTAATGAATTAATTGGTTGATTAACTGAATGAATTGAGCTGGTGGTGAAATTTAATGTATACATGAAATGGCTGAGCTGGCCCTGAGGAGGGGTTTGGGAGCCAAAGTGATGTTCTTTTAGATATCCAACATGATATTAGTACGTTTTTGGAAATCAGAAGACTTTTGGGAAAGTTTTAATTTTGTTACAGATAACTTGCTTATGTTTTAATGTTAAATAGCTTTTTTTCCTGAACAAATATATGCTTTCTATCCGAATAAAAAAGCTTTAGTCATTTTCTTTGACTGCCTTAAACTTTTGCACTGTAGTTTTCCTGTATATATTGCCTGTATATTGTAAAAAATATATACAAAAACACAACATTTATTGAACTCAGTTTTGATTAACAGCATCATATTATTTTTTATTGTTTTTCATTGATTTTATGATATTTTTATATTTATATGGTTTTGTGCAAAGAAAAATTTACTTGCTTTCTTATACCATTACAATATAACAGATACTTAACCTGTTATTATCTTCATAACGGAGAGCCAAAAGGAATAAGCCGACAGTGAATATATTCCCTAATATCAATGACCCTTGGGATATTAAGCATTAGAAACATACTATCTGATGTATATTTTATCGCTGCAGTGATTTTTATTGTCGCAATTAAGGGAGCTAGATGTCTAACTGCTGCTCTGCTTATTTCAGAATTGCAGACTCTGCCACAGACTTTGCATCTCTGCGGAGGTTACACACGTCCATGAGAAATTTTTTTTGGCAATTAAACATAAGGGCTTGCAGTACCATGAAAATAAAATTTCCCAGTAACACCTATGGAAAGGCAAAGCATCACACACAGCAGGTTAAGCAGGCTTCGACAGAGTGCACATGTTTTATGAAAGGCATGTAATGAGTGTGACTTCAACTGGATTCCGAAACGACACTAACAGACCCTGCAAAAATGGCCAGATTAGAGGATCAGGTCTGTTATGCTCTCCTCCGGTGAGCACTGTCAGGAATATAACCCCACTGAGAAGCATTAGTCTGTCATCCAAGTTACATGGTTCCAAAAGATGAGTAAGGGCATCAACCAGGGATGTAGGTTTACATGTTCTGGGACAAATCCAGGTGATGATCCTTTGTCCACCTGTAGCCAGCTTTTTGGTTATACAAAGCGGCCTTTTGTTAGGTGATTGGTCCCCAACAGCTCAGACCTGGCTGCACTTGTCCAAACTCTCCTCCTGTTCCCACTGTCTCTCCCCCAATGCTGAAATCATGTACATTTCTGTGAAATCCATTTAAACCCACCTCTCTCAGTACATCTTTCTAGGCAGAGGGAGCACTCCACTGGTTAAAAGCTTTGATATCAAGTGTATATAGAAATTATTCAAGCCGAAATATCACCTGATTATCAGAGCTAGGTGAGTTTTGCCACATAGACACTATATTAGTGACTCTGAAAATGTGTTATATTTTACATGGATGAGTAGGACTCCGGTGGCTTTGGATAACCATGCATTTTTCATATTGCTTACTCAGTGCAGGGTTACTTTGAGCCTCGGGAATATTCCAGGTGGGGAAGATCTTGAATGCCGTTCCATTGTAGGGCACAGTGAATCACAAACTAGGTGCGGTGAGGTAGGTGTGTGTTTACACTGTGGCAGAAGACAGGAGGGAAATCACACTTACAGTACACACACACTGAGCCAGGGGCAAAAGACAGAGCCCACAGCCCCAGAAGTATGGAGCCACCGTGTCATTTAAGCAGCTACACACCTAAGTTATTATTATCATTATTATTGTTGTTATGTTTGTAATCAGAACTAGAATTGCTAACAGTGTGTTGTGTTTTAAGTTGCACATATTAGGGAACCATGTGTGACTGTATTGTGTATGTTTCTGCATATCTGTATGTTTTTCTGCAGGCTTATTATTCTCTGTTCTTAGGTGTGGAAGAGGCCAAGACCCTGGAGCACAGGATGTTCCTTTTTGATATTGAGCTCAGTCAAAACTGGCCAGCTTTACTTAAAACTTCATATGAATGACATGTCAGTTGTTTCCACAGCAACCAAATTCTGTAACTCGTGGTAGGACAGAAACCTCTCCCCAACGGTGACCAATGATAGACTTGTGATAGACTATTTTTGCATTTCCCTGGCTAAAATTTTCCCTTGCAACAACAGCTAACAAATAATACAAATGCAACCAGCACATATTCTAGATAATCTAAAGTTCATAAGTTTGGAATTTCTGTTTTTGTGTGAGTGTATACTCTGCCCAACATTCCAAACAGGAATTTATGATATTTGCTCATGTTCTTCCCGGTGCTGATTAAACTAAAGACAGTCCAAAAGCACAAGTCACCCAGTAAAGAAAGGCACTCAGGGAATGACTTGTGTTTGACCCATACTCAGCCCTGACCAGAGGTAGCAGGAGGATGGATGGATGGAAATGGAGACACTTTGAACAACTACATCATAAAATGATATAAAAATGTTTTTAAAAAGTATAAAACATTCAAGAATAGCAAATATGTTAAAATTTTGGCAAAAACACAGCCTTTATCACTCAAATTTCTAAAAATGTGTGTGCTATTTGGGGTCGTGGGGGATCCAGAGCTTATAGGCACAAGAAATGAAACAACCCAGGACAGGGCACCAGCCAATTGCAAGGCACACTGGCACACCAATGAGCCTCAGCATGTTTTTGGACTGTGGGGGGACACCGGAGTACCTGGAGGAAACGCCATGACAATGACATGCAAACTCCACACATGGAGCCATGGCAGAGACTCAAGCCCAGGTCCCGGAAGTGTGAGGGGACAGTGCTGACCACTGCTCCACCGTGACACCCCGAAAGCTTTTTTAACTGTCAGACGTGCAAAGGGAATAATGGTGACTATAATTAACTGATACGTCATTCTTATTCTGTTATCCAGAGATAAAATGTACAGTTTTTAACGTTAATTATAAAGGTAGTCAAGTGCATCCATAGCACCCTGAAACATCAAAAGGCACAAGGAAACACTGATCTACATTTGGAGGAGCACATGTCAGAAACACTGCGATGCAATGATGTAACTTGCACTAAGCTGTAGCTTAGTATGGATACTTATGCTTTGCTATCCTCTTCTCTTTCAACGTTGAAATTGCTCACCTCTTGGAGATGAACATTGAGGGTGGTACAGGCAGGGTCACAACATGAGCCTAGAGCGTGTCCCAGGGACAAGATGTTAGTGCATCACGGGCCACATACTAAAGAGTATTCTAGAGACACTAAATCACTTATACCATGATTAGACCACTCGAGGAAACCCACAGAAATATGGGAACATCCAAACTCCACAAACCCACAAGCAGATGTTAGAAGCAATGTCACAATACAGGAGATGTGAGGCACAGAATCACACCAACTAAGTGTTAATATGTCTCCCAATATTAATTATACATTCCGGAGCTACCCAGCAAGGCCATTCGTATTGTTCATACAGATGGTTGAATTCTCCATACTGTGTTACCCAGAGAGCAACTCTCAGTGGTAATAAGACAGCCCATTATAAATGACTTTTTTTTAGGTTAAAGATTGAAACCTGGCCTGTTTTTCATCCGAGTTGCTGCCTTAAAAGATGACTTTGGTCATACTGAGCTGTTCTCCCAAACACTTGACTCACAAGTCCCCTGAGATATCTTCAATATCGACACAAGGTCATGAACTGACATATAGTGAGTCCAATGTTGAAACAATTAAAGCAAGAAGAATTTGTCAAGGTGGCCTTCAGGACACAATACTGCTCACTTGAATATCTATTCCAGTAGTTTCAATCGCAGCATCTAATGAATTCCCGTGGGCTAGATGCCTATTAGCCCTGAAACCGAATACATTTATATGAGGATGAACATATCGTCATATGGCATGAAAAATGTATTTGTAACAGTAGGGTGTCAATTACAAGCAGCTTATTATTGGGGAATTGGAGGGAGGTGACTATTGCCTTCTTATACAGTGAGTCACTAAAGTAACAAACAGTGGTTATAATAATCTATAATAATCAAATGTAATGTAATGTTTCTCCTCAATGTCAGAAATGTTTCTTATTTAGGCTAATTAAATTCATTTTGTACTATATGGCAATTTATTATTTTATAATCTTTTTTGGTAATTATGTGGCCGCTCTTTTCTTTAAAGTGCTGCGTGGATTTATCTCAACATGTAAGAGGGGACAAAATAATTGAATGCAGCACTTCAATGACTGTGCCACGGAGAGCCGTAGCCTATGAAAGCAAAGAGCATGGGACAAGAGGCCAGTCCAGGGTGGGGCACTAAGATACTCATATTATAGACAATTTCGAGTCAACAATTCAACGGAGTTGCCTGTCTCTGGTGCACTGAAGAAAACCTGAGTAGACAGAGGAGAGGCAGGGAAAATGTCCCCCACAAACACAGAATTGAGGTTAGATGAGGTTGGAAAGTATCGGGCAACAATGGCTAGTATACAATGCCTGAGGCATACTAAAGCATACGACATACAGATTTGGCAGTTTTTGTGTTTCTTAGTTTGCTTGTTTTCCCACAAACAAAAGACACAATCACAACATAAAAAGTGAGGTGGGGCAACATGACATTGTGGTTTTCGTGTGTGTGTGTGTGTGTGTGTGTGTCTGTATTTGATCTATACATACAACAGCCAATCTTATTGTACAGATTGTCAGCAAAAACAGAATGCTCAGATTTCAGCCAACGAAGGATGAGTGGATGGATTAATCCTGAGGAGTTCAGTTACCACAGTTCATCATGATGAGCAGAAACTTAAGTGTAAGATTTCCATCTTCTTCTCCTAGGAAGCCTTTGTTGTTGGATTCTGTTCTGAGATGTAGTTATTGTATAGTATTTTTTTCCATGTATATCTGGCCCTGAAACAAAGAATTTGCATAGATTCAAGATGTTTCTCATCCATTTACCTAAGACCTGGGTTGTATAATCACAAATGCATCTATTTCAAATTTTAAATGCTACGATCAATTAAAATCCATGCAAAATAAGGCTTACCAAGAAATGAGTAATTAAAGTTATAAGGAAGGGAACTGAAGAGAAAACTAAATCAGAGATACTGCAGGTGTTCCTTTTGATCCAGAACTCTGAGTTTAATTGTGTTAAAAGGACTCTTGTAAATAATTTGGCTAGAATTGCTTTTTTATTTTAATTTTTTACCTCTGATGAAAATGGATCACATAATTAAGAGTATTACATAACCAAATAGTTGGCATATTGCAAGCAAAAACAGCTAATATATGCAATACTTTGAAACCACAAAATGTATTTGCCGTATATTGCTGTAAAACAGCACACAGCACTGTGCAACCTGAATAATGTTGCAATTAATTATTTAGGTTAAGTTATGAAATAAAGCCAGAGAAAATTATACATTGCTTTTGAATTTAAATATACTGCGTGCAACAGCCTACAAAGTGTCTGCATTACATTATACTTTTGGTCAACTGATTTACACATAGCCTACACTTTCTCCATAAGAATTCCCCCTAAGCCTAAAGTGAAGGACTGCCTGTACACAATAACAACTGTTTAATTGACAACTCAATGTCTTTCATTAGATTTCAAAAGTTTTCACTAATTATGCATTCGGAAATAAGGAGTCTGCCAGCTGTGCTAAGGATTTGCACCCTTACAAGCATCTGTTTATTGTGAAGAATCTGCATACTACCTCGAGGGATTCGGTAGGTGGAGGAGATGCGATTCCCGATCCAGAATGAGAAATATGGGAATACACTGGAGGATAAAGCCTCATTATGCAAAACTAACCATGCAATCTTTATAAACAATACACATCTATGTCGACAGAAGCAAAGTGCGATGGGAAATTCAGAAAAGGTCTCATCAGACGAATAAGCCCAGGCTCATCTGAAGCAAAATATTAAACTGTAGAAAGTCAGTTTATGGTTACTCACATTTTGATTTTAATGCCCTTTACTTTAAACTTACTCATAATTTCTTGAAACAAACCAACAAAACTGTGAAACATAGTACAGAAATTAAATTAAGCACCCATGAAAATGTTTGCTCACTTTGGCTTGTTAGAAATATTCATATGTATGACCACAAAGACCGAGTATAACTGAATACATAAATTTTGCACGCAAACAAGAAGCAGAATTTCCTTTAAAAAAAAATATAAATTCGAATGCATAAACTAAAAGTTAGTGTTGTACCTTGGTATCCCGGCAAACATGTAAGAATCCAAAAATGAACATATAATAAAATTTTATACAGCATGCCATATTGTGATTTAAAATATTAGTCAGTATCTGTATTAGAACTGTGCTTATGGACCAATAAAATGTTTTAAATTATGTTAGAAATTCAACAGCACCATCTAGTGTTTTTTATGTGAACATTCTCTCCTTATAATAAATGCAAGGCAGGCCTAGGTCTTCAGGTTATATAATACACATATATTGTGATCACCCATGCATCGCATTTAAAATGTACACCTCCCCGCACACCCCCCCACATGTGGTGTCTGGGTGCGTAACTATCACGTTTCCACATAAAAAGATGATAACCTCGGGATCGGAACCTATTCCCTATTTCAATCTGACCATCTAATCACCATAAGAGGCTAATTAGAGTCCAGCCGCTGTACTGCAGGCTTTGTGTAATGAGCCCTATCATTAAAAACTGTAATCGCAATGCTTCACTTAAATGGTTGCTATGCTTTGGTGCTGGTTGACATATTTACAGTGCTAAATAAACAGTCAAGGAGAAGTCATATGGTAACTTTGGCTGCCCCGGATTTTCAGCATTTAGAAATATCTCTCGGTCAAAAGTAAAGACCATCTTTGCCAATATTGTTATTATTATTATCAATAATAACAACACTAATAATAACACTAATAATAACAATAATAATGATTATAATAATAATACAACACACAACAACAGAATAAGTGTTTATGGAATATGGATGGATGGATGGATAGAGCTGGTAGTAGTTCAGTAAATATTGTTTTAAATAAACTGACTCCATGTGACTCCATGTGACTCCATGTTACCTGAGCTGATGGTGTCAAGCAGGTCACATTATCAACTTCAGAGTTCCGCTTCAAATGCTCACATGTCTCAATAAGGAAACATCCTAGTGGGTTTGGATATAGAAATGTGATAAAATATTTTGATGAAGAGCTAACCCATATACTTGGGGTGATGTGTTGCTCAGTTGGTAAGACCTCTGTTGTAATCAGGAAGTCAGTATGCCCAATAAGTCCGGCAATTAGCAGACTGACACAAAGCTCTTGCCCACCAGCTGATGGCATGCCTGATGCTGGCTAACCCTGCACTGTGACTGCCAAGCTTGCTCTCACCTTTATATGTGTCTGCTATTCTATTCTAGACAAATATCACGTACAATGGCAGCCCTGGATTTAGCTAGGGTAAGGTAGGTTAAAAAAATTCACCTTAAGCTTAGATTAAAGACAATATCCCTTACATCCCATTCCTTGGTTAATTAAGGAGCACTACAGCCAAAGGCATTACTAGCAACTACAATTTTATCTGTCCTTATTTACGGTAATTTTTATTCTATGAACGAAGGCTTATACACAGTAATGAGTTCAGGAATGTAACACTGGGGGCAACCTAACATGTGGTATACTTCAGAAGTGTTAAAGTTTAACAGCCAGGGAAAATGAAACGTCGCGTTTTCTTTTTTGCATTAAATTTCCTGCAACACCTATGAAGCAGTATACCTTCATAATGCATTTATTATGCATTCATAGGACATTCATAAGCAGCATGTAAGTATACCTTAACATCCAAACATACTTTAACAGCTTAAAATATACATTAATGACAATGATAATGTGATGATTCGATTATAATGTTAATGTTGTTGTTAATGTATATTAAAGCTGTTACGGTATGTTAGGATTTTAGGGTATACTTACATGCTGCTTATGAATGTTCTATGAATGCATAATGAATGCATTACGAAAGTGCAGTTAATGTAAAGTATTACCTAATATTCTAACCTCATCCAATTCAGGGATTGGGGGTATGCAGCCTATCCCAGGCTGCATGCGGGACACCATGGATGGCATGGTAGTACATCACACAGTACTTTCAGCTAACTGCATGTCTTTGGATTGTAAGAGAAAACCAGAGTCTGGGGAGGAAACTGCTGAAAACAGAATGAACATACAATGTGGGAACAACATTTACTGAAACTTCTGTCCTAACTTGGAAATTCACAGAATTATTGTAATTTCAAGGCCTTAAAGTCAAACTAATTATGAGTGTCAAAAAAACACCACAAACATAGCTGAGCCTTTGGAGCTGTCCGCAGGCATAAAAGCTAATCATCACTGATTTTCAAATCAGTATGCATTACAATATTATTCTAAGACAGACTAAAAGAGTATTTAATGTGAAATATTTCCTAAGAAAAATATTAACAAAAAGGAGAAAAAAAAATACAACTGTAATACACACACCCTTCTTAACCAAATAAACAAAGTTTCAGCACTTCTAAAACTGGAACTATTTTACAAATAGCTTAAGAATGTGACTACAGCTCATCTAATTGACCTTATAAAATATTGAGTCCCTTTTAGAATCAGTCTTAATGTTAATATTTGCATTAAAATTAATGTGTCCATATTAATTGGGTACATCTATTAATTTCTAAAATTAGCAATCGTGCAGATTCCACTAGAGAAGCTCAGTTCATATTCAGAAAGAATTTCGGTGAAAAAAAAATTATTTTTGAATAACACTACATTTACAATGGAAGGCATATTATTTTATAAAGCATGTGATTCATATAATATTGTGAACAATATACATTAAATTACAACATGCTTATGTATGTTTGTATACATTAACCAATGCCATGCATTGAATAGATACTGATTTGCTAGTAAAGGAAATAAAACTTTTCATATACACCCATTAAAGGTACAGTAGTGCTAATGAGTACATGCATTTTTTTCTTCTAAAGTATTCAGCCTGTAACACACTATTTTCTATTTATTTGATTTATTAATTCATTTTGAGAAACAATATGGCAGCATGCATGTGTTACACAATAACAATAAAGTGCCTGAATTGAATTTAAATGTATTTATTTAGTAACTTTTATTTTATATTGCAACCTCACATAAGGTATTACAAATAATTATTTCTGGAAAGCTTCAATCGCGCAGTAACCAGTTCTTACCACATGGAGGCAATGTAATGTAAATATCGAATCGACCTCATTGTCAGTCAAGTCACATAGAAGAATGCACATTGCAAGCAATCAGGTATTCTCCATCAGGCCATAAAATAAAATGAAAAATATAATCATTTTTTAGCCTTCCAGTTTTTTTTACTCAATCAATTTCTCTAACTTGGAGTACATTTCAATGATTATGATACATTTTCTCAATTATCAAGTTATCAAGATTTTCCCTCTGTAATCAATAAAGTATATCTTAGCTTATCTTGTCACATGAACTTGGAATGTGTATAGATTATGGTGGTAACTTGTTGACAGTGTGAATAATGAGAGTGCATATATTTTCACTGAAATCTACAAGATACAAGCCAAATACCTAAACAATCCCTCTAATATTTCCCTTGACATGAAGCTCTGACTGGAAACTACATTATCTTTCACCACAATGAGACTGTTATGAACATTTTCATAAATTATACATGCTTGCTTTAAATCAAATTACTGTATAACACATTTGAAGTATACACATATGATCATATTCAGGACTCCACCTAGGAGTCCCCCTTAATATGATATGATTAATATGATTTTGTGCTCCAAAAAATATTTGCTTTGTTTAAAGGTCAAACCTGCGAATCTCAGTGAGGAAATTGCATGTGACCTACATAAGCTCCTCATCTAGCCCTCAGAAGCCCCTCCTCTTGCCTTTGCTGTCACTTCATATTGTTTTCGAAATCATGACGATGACATATTAAGGAAATGTCTAACATGCATCATACATTTAAAAACAAATGTTACAATGCAAAACATAGGTGAGTTATTCTTATAATTATATAGGAATTAAATAACATTATGGCATAAGGAAATACTGTATATAAGTACATAAAAAGTATATTGCCATTATGCTGGATTTAAGTGACATCTGCCTTGTAAACATAACTATTAGGTGAGTCAGTTAGGCTAAAAAATAATTCCCTCAATAAAAATGAGTAAAAATAAGTTCAAAGAAAACAGTGTGCCCTTGCAATCCTAAGCCGCAGTGCATGCACTTGCACTCCTGCAAAAGTGGGACAGAAAGAGACACATTGATGTACTTCGACTAACCAACGCTGAACACATGGTGTTACTTGCCGTAAGCGATTGCACCTGAGCCATAAGGAACAGATGTTTGTTCCAGGGCCAGGATCCACCGGCTCCGCACAAAAGCTCCACCCCCAAGTCTCGTTCGTTGGATGTCAACACTTCCCACCTACTATAAGGACCGGCAACCCTAGACCAGGCAGCTCCTGCTGGCTTGCACTCCTTTGCTTTTGGTGTGCTGTGTTCCGTTTAGCTTACTTGTGTATGACTTGGGGTTTGTTGCTTAGTTTTTTGCTTCATCCCTGGTTACGGTTGCTGCACACCAACCATTTTGACTGTGCCACTGACTATGATCAAGTCCCACTCCTGGTCCTCACACTTTTGAGCGTGTATCTTACTGAGTAAGGAATGACTGCCATTTCCTTTGTTCTGGTTCTTTGTATGTTTGGATAAGAAGGTAGCATACTTGGTTGTCTTTTTGTCTTTTATTTTCTATTAGGGAAGTTAGCTTGGATTTGTTCCTTAAGATGGATGTCTATGGATGTCTCTTGCCGACAAATTCTGGCAAGTTCCTCTGACCCAAAAAGTACAGGGTTTGATGTGAGCCACTATATTGGCCTAGTCCCTGTTCTGGGAGAATGAGGTAAATGCTTATTTTCCTGTTTTTGAGTGGCCCCGGCACCTCTGGTCTCTTTTATTGCAATGAAAACATTTGAGGAACGCCTAGGAGGTGTGTTCCACTTTTACTCTCAAGCAGACTACGAGGTGGTAAGGGCATCTTTATAGGAATTGGTGCCCGAAGCTTACTAGCAGAACCTCCAGAAGCTTCATACGTCTGCTGGGCAGACCCACCTATAGTTTGCACGCAAAAAGACGGTGTTGTTTGATAAATGGTGCACCGCCAGTGAGTTACTGAATTTGATCAGCTAAAGGAGCTTGTGTTGTTGGAGGTGTGACTCCCTTTCAAGCACGTACAGATGCAAGTGATTTCCTTTTACGGGTTTAATGAAGTCTTAACTTCAGCTATCTTTCACATAAACCGTTAAAGCAATTCTTATTTAGTTCCTTTTTTAGCCCACTTTTGTCAGTGTCCAAGTTTGTAATGCAAACTGATGAATACCTCGTTGGTTGCATGCTATAAAAGGAATCATCTGTAAACATGGTAACCCTTTCAGTAATGCCCATAATTGCCGGCTTGCTTTCTCTCGTTGCTCTTTCGGCATACGTCACATTATTTATTTAAATGAACAGAAGGTAGCCTCTCCCGTGGAAGCCACTACGCTTGCTCGAAACTCGAGAATGTTTTTACCGTCATGAGCATAATCACATCGTGTCCCGCACTGAAGAGCAAAGAACTAAGCTTGTGAGGCATCAAAGACGGCCCACGTTGTTGTCCACCCGCCTCCACCCACCCCAACACCCTTAGTGGAACCTACTTTCCTGCCTTTCATATATTCGGGGTTAGTGTCATTAGAGGAAGGAGAACCAAAGCACCCCACCACCATATTACCTAATATAGGGTCATTTATAGTAAAAGATGTGGTACCTCTATCTGACGCGACTTATTGTGGTAGTGATGTTCTGGAATGGGCTATCAGTTTTAGTGTTGCTGTGATTCCATTGCACCCTGTGTACTTTCAAACAGATGATTTTTAGGGTTATGTGTGGGTTGTGGTTGAGCCATAACTTCTTGTTTGCTAAGTCACTTTCATCCTGGGGAATGACATTGTCAGAGGAAAAGTTGTTCCTTTGCCTGAGGTTGTCCGCGAACATGAGTTATGCCCAGCTGATGTTGCAAATGAACGCCCTACAGTGTTTCCGGCCTGTGTTCAGCATCACAAGCTTACTGCAATCGATTTGTCTGGTACTTTTATGGCCGACACTGCCCCTCTTGTCGAACCAGCCAATATAGACTTCTGTGATATACCCTCCACGAGGGAAGCATCGATTCCTGCCTAGGCAACGGATGCATCTTTAAGGATGTGTGTACAAATGATTGACCCAGGGAAACACCCAACAGTGTATTTCTTTAAAGACTAGGTCCTGATGAGTAGGACTCCTGAAGTGGACCCCTTCAAACTCATCTTATGGACAGGCTACCGTTTTTCAAGTTGTGGTTCCAAATGTGGGGAATATGTATTATCATTAGCCCATGATCACCCCTCTCCAGGACACCTCGGAATCAAGAAAATCCTGCCACTTATGCTGCAGCATTTCTTTTGGCCTTTGGTGAATACTGATGTTAAGGGATACTGTTGTAAGTCATGTCATGCTTGTCAGCTGGTGGGAAAGCCAAACAAAATCACTGAGCATGTGGTAATCGATTGTGTCGGACCGCTACATAAAACCTGCTTGGGGAATTGCTGCCTTTTTATGGTTGTGTGTGCCCTATTTGTACATTGCAAGAGCAATGGCTGTCTCTGGCCACACCCCCTCACTCCAAGAGCAGTTGACAGTGGCTAAGCCCCTCCCCGGATGTAATGAAGGCCCATTTTGATAACACGGCAAAAGAACGGACCTTTCATTCTGGAAATCATGCACTCCTTATTCTCCCTCTGTCTGGTTCCTCCATTAGTGTCCAGTTCTCTGGTCTGTCTGTTGTACAAGCTAAACTGAGCCCCATGAGCTAAATGACAGGGCACTTTTCCTCCGCAGCAAGTATTGTACTTTTGGTACCTTAATAAAGTACCAAAGGTTTGGTGCTGCTTTTTTGTTAGTTTTCCATTGGGGCTGGATGATGTTGGATATTAAATCTAACATCGCATGTTATGCACATGCAGTTCTTACATCGCTAGTGAGTTACATTAAGATCAAACTTTTTCTTACTTTCAATTCTGT
>JAODKN010000037.1:22205368-22215967 GCA_026774425.1 Petrocephalus zakoni
GGATCCGCTAGGTATGTCACTAAACTGGACCTTTTAAAAGGTTATTGGCAGGTCCCACTGAGGTCCCTTGCATCAGAGATATCTGCTTTTGTCACGCTCGACATCCTCCCCCAGTACATGGTGATGTCCTCCGCATTGTGCAACAGCCCAGCCATCATCCGGCACTTAATGAACAAGGTGTTAGGGAATGTAAGTAACTGTGAGGTGTACCTCGATGACGTGATACTTTATTTCCATATGTGGGAAGAGCACATTGATACACTGGAGCAAGTGTTCCTGCGCATCACTAGTTCTTTATCTGGAGGAATGTGACTTCAGCCAAGGTACTGTTATATACCTCGGAAAATTTGTAGGTCAGGGAACGGTCAGACCCCTGAATGCTAAAGTGCAAGCAATTGAGTTTTTTTGGTGCCCCAGACTAAACAGGAGCTTGAGAGTTTTTTGGGAATGGCGGGTTGCTATAGATGTTTATGCGGAAATTCGTCTGAAGTCGTTTTGCTCAGGAAGAATAGCCCATTTGTTTGGTCGTGTCAGTCTGCCTAGAGCATTGCTCGGCAGTTTGCCCTTGTTAGCTGCCCCATATCAATTAGAGGTGGATGCCAAATCAAAAACTTGCAAATGCACAGGAAGTCTGTTCGGTGTTCTCCGCTCGTCTGATTCCCCACGCCATACATGGCATTCCTGTTACTCCCCGACACCTAAGACTGGGGCTTGTAACAACGGCACGTTTCCGGGGGCACCAAGACATCAGCTCATGTTTTCAGATGGTACCTTAGCTCTGAAAAAACAAACAAACAGAAGAGTGGCTTAATAAATGTCAGCACATGCTGTCTGTAGTATAATCCTATTTTTATATATAAAAAGCAGGGTACATTTGTGCAAAATGCATGGTATCTTATTCATGAGTTATTTTTTGTGTAGGCCCCGCCAAATCTTTCTTTATTGAAAAAAAAATCACGTATTCTGGAAATCGTCTTGCCACCCCATCCCCACCGTGTCTTGCAAGCCCTTGGGGGCTTTGCGACCCCCATTTTTAGAACCACTGTTCTAACCCACTGAACCATACACCACACGCATTTCAAATCCCAGGTCAGCAGTCGTTCGCTGTCAGGCCTTTGAACAAGGCCCTTTGCCCTAATCAGCACTGAATGTTTATGGGGAATTCTGGAGTGAAAGTCACAACGTTGATTTCCACCTTTATCTCTCAAAAAACACATTTTTTGATGAAGAAGACAATCCCTGGAGCAATGAGGGTTAAGGGCCTTGGTTGTTGGGTTAAGGGCCTCAGTCATGGTGGCAATTATAAAATCCCTCTTCAGACCCTGGGATGTGAATCCGGAGCCATCCGATCACAGGCAGTGTCATAACCCACTGAGTCACCACCACCCTCATTTCAAATAGCTCAAATCCCAGGGTCGACAGTTGTTTCCCAGTTGGGCCCTTGAGTAAGACCCTTAACCCCCAATTGTCCTACAAACTCTCTCACCCTGCTTACATAAAAAGTGCATGTAACTTTGGATAAAAGTGGCTGCTAAGTAAATGTAATGTAAAGAAGCGTGACCTGGTGTATGCAATACAAATCCAGCTCCCTCTGAACGATGGAAAAAGTCTGATGTGTCTCCTTTCACTCTGTAGCTTAAGTCCAGACAGATTTATGTCCAGAGAGAGCTAAAGGGTTCCTTCAACCCACATGGAATGTTGGGATGGGAAGTGTAAGGTACAAACATTCTATTCAATCATATTATAGCCAAGGAACGTGAGACCATGTTGTAGGACCAGGTACCCCTGTGACCCTGTATATCCCTGTATATACTCTGCCTCTCCACCCAGGACCCTGAATAGGACAGGCTCTCCTCCTTACTAGACCCTTCTTAGTAATATACTACTAGGTGTTTCTACCATTCTGCCAAAAACAGCTAGTAGTGTATTTCTAAACTAAAGCTTTATTTTACTTATAATGATCCTGACATGTTAGGTCTCCTGCAATAATTTAGGATATTATGCTGGCACGGCTGGAGCTCATGAGTCCCAAATGCAACAGTACATTTACAACCCATCAAATTATGTTAATGTTTTAAATTGTTTTATGTTACTTTGTGGTTGAAAGTTGAACTTCATATTCACATAGCTTATATCAGGGATGGGGAAATCTTATCTAGAAAAGGCCATTGTCCATGTGTGTTTTCGCTGCAGCTCACTAATTAAATTATTAATTTGAGGTTGAATTGGCTGAAGAGTTCTCACACCTAGACACCTGTGTCCTCACTGGCCCTTCGTGGCTAAGATTGCCTCCCCCTGGTCCATGTCTTAGGGACATATAGCCGGAGAAGGAAATAGGAAGGTACTCCAGAATTTCTGAACTCTACTGAAGACGTGGAGAGAGATCCTCCTACAATGAATTACGACAGTCCTATTCAGCTTCTTTTTACAGGGTGCAAATACGACTTATATGTTTGCCCTGCTCACCAACCAATGTACTACATCTCCCAGCTGCCCCGGCAGTATAACGCTATCGGGCAGCTTCAGGTGGGTAAAAGCAGGAAGGCAGAGAAACGGCAGTTACTGTCGGTAAGGTTGGAAGGCGGATAACAGCTGGAATTTGGGGACACTGCAGCAACGTGGGCTTCTACTTCCATCATCCAATTTGATAAACGTTGCCACCTGAGCTCCTGTTGAGCGTGTTCTCCATAGTAGGGGTCTTATCTTGAGACCACACCATGCCCAAATGGGAGCCAAAATGTTACAAAAACAGATTTAGTGTTCCTTAAGTGCAATTATGCACTGTTGCATACATCATGCTTTTTGGGTGCACTCTACCAAAAAAAAAATCAAAATTCTGATTCTGAATTTTCAAGTCTTGGTCTTGAATTTGGTCTTGATTAAAAGTCTTGATCTTGTCTTTTTGTTGCTTCGGATGGGTCTTGATTCAGTCTTGGGTTGGATGAGTATATATCTTGTCTTGATCTTGAAACAGATCACTGAGACACACATTCACTGACCGCCCAGTAGAATTTATTTAAATAAACTTGAGGCTTATTGGGAAGGAAATTTCTGACACCACACAGCTACTATATGCATTTTAAATATTTCTACACAATATAATTTCTAAATATAGGTCCGCCATCCTCACGGCGCCCTGCCCCCTCGCAATTCCTTCGTGCCGCACCAAGGGGGCGCTCTGCACAGCTAGATTACCTCTGCTGCACCCTGCCTGTGCTGTGAAAACGCTTATACAAAGCAGATACTGGACTGGAGCTGTTAGTTCATAATATTATTAAGAAAAACTGAGACCGACAAACGCAGAGTTACTTGTATATATCCTTAGAATACAAATGGAAAAGTACCGTTTATGTTAACTATTTAGTTTCTTAAAACACCGACTCATGTTTTCGAGTTTCGAGATGTGCGTGGGGAACGGGGGTAACCATATTAATAGTTTACTATACTTGACTTTAATCTGATCAGGTGTCGACTGCAACTCATTTCTGGAATTGCTTAAATAACCTGTAGGTGAGTATTTTTTAGCCTTGATGTTTATTATTATAATTTTTTGGCTCCTTATGGAACACTTATTTCGTTAAGTTGAAAATATGAAGTAAAATGGAATTATCGGTCTTTAGGGCGAAAGGTCTTGATGCAGAGCATAGTTTTAATTGTAAAACAGCCTCGTTTCCTTAAACGCCTGGCTTAAATGCACTTAAAGTAATACTTGTACAAATTTAAAGCAAGTCGTATTTTAAATTAATGTTAATTCCGGAATTATGCTTTTCAAAATCAATAAATAGTTTATTTAATATAATAATACTATATTAATAATAATAATGATAACAATAATAGTGATAATTAACGGTGCAGCTATTACTTAAAGCCTTAGTCGTGACGAATATATCTCCTACGATCAAATTCTGTGTATAAGGGCATTTCACATCAATAAACAGTTTGTTAGAAGTTTCTAGCTCTTACTAAGATCACCGCGCTGATCGATGCTTTCATCGAGTTTATCCCTAAAGTTTATTCAGCCCGTGTGATTCAGCTTCAGTAAATGAACAAAAACTGACGCAAAAAGCAACGCCTTTCTGTAATCATGTACGTTTGAGTTTAGGGCTGGCTAAGTAGTGGTCACATCACATTATTGGCTGTCACTCAGAATCAGAAAAACTTCGTGCGTTCAAATACAAACACTTGGAAATACTTTAATGGGAAACTGGAAAACCAGGTATGACCTTTTTGGTCTTTTACCCCCTTTTAAAATTATTATTTCCAATGTTTTAATGTTTTCCTTGATTTACCATTAAACAGCTCATTTCTATTAACTTCTAATTTCTTTAGGTCACCTGATGTCGTCAAGTTGACAACTCGGATTTGAACAAAGTGTCTGGGTAATAAGAAAAAATGTAAACATAATGAAAAAATTATGGTCATTAGAATACGACTGCCAATCAATACTGTAGGTACAGTACATATTTGCCCATATATTAGCATGAACACTGGAAGTTAAAATGAATTAGTGAATTTTGGAAATAAGGTACTGTATAAGTTACATTGTAAAAGGCACAAATCACAATATCCTCATTGTGGAGTGTCCAGATGAACTGCTAGAATGATTTTGAAACTCATGAGTAATTTGCTGATTAGATGCATTGTGCCGGCTTGTTTGGTATGGAAGCTTTTCATTCACAACAGATATGTCTCCAGATACTTAAAATAGTTTAACATTTTACAAAACTGGCATTTCACCTTGGACACTCACTGTTATATTGCAAAGAAACACTCTATACTATCCACTATGTGTGTGTGTGTGTGTGTGTGTGTGTGGATGACATCTCTTCCAGGGCGCCCCATGGATTCTTCCCAGGTACTTTCTGATATTATTTTAGGATCAGACTGGAGAAGTGGTTATGGATGGGTGGATGAATAGTATAGACCAGGGGTGTCAAACTCCAGTCTTGGAAGGCCGAAGCCCTGCACATTTTTGGGTTTACCCTCGTTTAACACACCCAATTCAGCTCCTCACACCTTCTGCTAATTACCACCCAGCTCTTCAGCTCAGTCCTTTGTGGTGGGACAGGGAATGAGCTAAACTACACAGGGCACCGCCCCCCCAGGCCTGGAGTGTCACACCTGTGGTATAGAGTGTTTAGTTGCTTATTTCTTTCAAACACATGGAATATTAACTATATCCATACAATTTCTTTAGCATTTGTTTGTAAATAATGAAAAGAAATAGTTCTTTTCCCTGTAGATAGGTGTTTGTATCTGTAGAGGTACACTAGGGACCTAGTTCTCCCATTCATTTCTCCCATTGGCTCTTTCCTGCTCACTGAGCTGCTCAGAAAATGCTCGTTGAGGACTTACTCATGCTCACATGTTTGAAAAGATGCTGGCTTTGCTGAAAGTCCCAGCTCGGGCAGTCACACATCTGCCCCAAAAACACTGGCTTTTCACTTAGGTGCTTTCTACGGTACCTGTGAGTATAATTTAATGCATTTTCAATATCATTTTAACATTAAATTATTTCTTGTGTTGTCCACTTTTTAAAATATTTTTTTGTAAGATCTCTAGCACTTTAACGTTCAGATAACTATATCTGAACGTTCAGATAAAATAGCTTATGCTATTTTTCTTGGTTATAGTACCCTATTTCAATTCTGGAAATTCTATCAGTGCACTGAGTGCTTTATCCATTAAAACTAACAGGAAAAATGCATTTATTCCTTTAAGTTACATTATTGCTGATGATTATCTGCACAGATACACTACATGCAGTGTTGCTTACGTGAGATTTGCTCCCTTATTACCTGCAACAGTTTTTCAAAAAATGTGGTTGCATCTTTAGTAGATAAACACGGGCAGTTGGATGAGTGGCTTCACAGTATAATTTACAGCAGCTTTGCGGAAGTTTTTTTTATTGTTATTATTGTTGGCTTTCCTTAAGGTATTTTTAGGCAGTATGGCAAATGAAAAATTATGAGGTCCTTGGTAAGATCCCCTTAAAAATGATCCATGAATCACTGGGTGCCTGCTACTTGGCAGGTAGGCATGACATATGTTTACTTTTGGTTCTCTCAGTCATTTATGAATGAAAAATGTTGCTACACTCCTGAGTGCCTGCTTGATATATCAGACTGCGTTTACTATATCTGTGTTCAAATTATGAAGTCCTTAACTGAAAACATATTTTAATTAATTATGAATGTACAATGTGTTATGTGCATTTTTCCCTCCCCTTTCTCTTACAGATATGACAGAAATGCTGAGCTGCCTTCTCTTCATTCCCTTCTTTTTGAGTGGCACCCTTTCTCAGAATGGTGTGTCTTCCAAGGAATCACCTGAAGGATCTTGTGGCACACTCTGCTCTTGCACAGAGAAAGACACTATACTGCATATAAACTGCGAGGAAAGGAATATTGACAGCATTGCTAAAATAAAGCTACCACCAGCCATATCGTTCCACCTTAATCTGTATAAGAATGACCTTGTGGAGTTGCTTCCTGAGGGTCTGATTGGTCTGAAGAATGCCGTTTCGCTTAATCTCGGTGGAAACAGCATTCAGCAACTGGAACCTGGGGTTTTTCATGCACTCAGCCTCCTGAAGAAGCTCCACATTAACAAAAACTTTTTAGTTGCGTTAAAAGAGGACACTTTCCTGGGTTTGGTCAGTTTGGAGTACCTTCAGGCCGACACAAACTTTATTCAAGTTATTGAACATGGGACTTTCAACAAGCTAGTTCGCCTCAAAGTCCTGATACTAAACGACAACTTCATCAGAGTCCTTCCGAGAAACATTTTTCGCTTTGTGCCACTGACGCATTTAGACCTAAGAGGAAACCAGCTGCAGTCGCTGCCTTATGGGGGCTTTCTGGAGCACATCGGCCATATTGCGGAGCTTTTATTGGAGGACAATAAATGGCTGTGCGACTGTCACATTCTTCCTCTAAAGATTTGGTGGGACACCATGGCAGCCCAGTCGTCCATCAGCCAGGTTGTGTGTGACCTTCCAGCCAATCTGAAAGACTGTTCCCTCAGCGGCATAATGGAGGAGGATTTATGCCCTTCCTTTGGTGACACCAGCTTACAGGAGTCTTCCAAGTCATTGGATATGGTTGCTACACCATCTTCAAAAATCATAAAGTTTATTCTTGCAAGAGATGATATAAAAATCACAACACGCATACCGACATCTGGCATTGTGTGTGTGGAACCCTGTTCCTGTTTCCACTCCTCAACTGCTGGTTTTTTAGTGCATTGTGAGGACCAAGGTTTTACAAGAATGTCAGATCTTGGATTTCTCCATCAAAGCCCCACGGATCTCGTCTTATCAGGAAACATGATTCAGAGACTTTTACAGGATGATTTTGCCACATATGGAAGTTTGATCTCGCTGAATTTGGCAAACAACCAAATTGATTATATTGAGTATCAAAGTTTTCTTTGCTTAGGGCTGCTGCGCAAGCTCGTTCTCAATGGGAACCGAATCGATCGGTTATTCTCCGCTATGTTTTTTGGTCTTAACAGCCTCGAGCGTTTGTATTTAGAGTACAATGTAATTAAAGTCATCCATCCAGGATCATTTAGCGCTTTGGCAAATTTGAAAATCCTGTCTTTAAATGGCAATCTTATTCAAAAACTTCCACCCTATATATTTGAACATCTGCCACTCATTAAAGTAAATTTAATGAATAATGCATTTAAGCACCTGCCTGTGATGAATTTATTAGATCAGCTGATAGCTCTGAGGCAGATTTTTTTTGATAACAACCCATGGAACTGCACGTGTGATCTGGTTGATTTTAAGAAATGGGTGGAGACTCTACAAAAGGACACGGTGTCAGGTAATATTTTGTGTCTGACTCCAAAGAAAATGGCTAAAATGAAGCTGGGGACTGTGAGTCAGGAGACCATGTGTCCCGACTTACTGACATTCTCACCTGTGCCAGCTCCAGGTGTGTCTCTTCCCTCCACAACCATTAGAAGTAATGGTTTCCACAACTTTTTCACTGATACTGTCCCATTTTCAGTTTTAATCCTAATCTTTTTGGTCATTTTCCTTATAGCCATTTTATCTGCAGCTGGGGTAGTCTTTTTGATTGTGCACCGAAAACAAAGGTCAAAGAAGAGACAGACAGAAGGTCAGCCAAGAGAGAGTGGTCCAGTCGAGGTGAAAGACAGCATCTCTAGCCAGAAGGTCCTCTGTCCACTGGCTGAAAGGTCGACAATGACTATAAGCCAGGAAGCCACATGTGGCCCTGCTGCAGCAGATTGCTATAATCAGGACTGTGGTGCTCATCCTAAATATCAAGGTACAGAAGAAAAAAGCCAAAATCGCCAGGAAGAACTAAAATTGTTGTGGAGCCTTGTCTACACTGCATCACCTGGTGTCATGTTGGATGAGACTAGTAACGAGCATTTGGAGCTTAAAGGCAATTTACAAGCAGATCCTGAATATCTAGAAGTAATACAACATCAAAGTACTTTGAAATAAACTTTTTTTATACCATGTCTACTTTTGCATGAAGCCTATAAGTTTTTTATCCATTTTCAAATAAATTATCTGTATTGTTGTTAATAATAATAATAATAATAATAATAATAATAATAATAATAATACAGTACAGTTAACAGTAATTAGTAAGAGTAAATAATTAAAATTGTCTAATGAAGTAAATAAAAAAAAATCATTATACAGTTTTGGTAATTTCTTTTTTAAATGTGTATATTTTGAATTGCAAGAACAGTGGTGACAACTGTTTTGTTAATCTTTAAATCTGTTATACTGCTTTAATGTTGTGACTTTTCTGTATGGGGAAACCCCATTTTATTTGCTGGTGACCCATACACTATATGTTTTCTGCATATTTAAAAACCTAATGAAGGTTTAAGTGAGTGTATAACTAATTAACACCCAAAAACTGATTTTATGAATGACTTTTAAAATTGGTGATGTTCCCCTGGGTGAGCCATTTTGTCCTTAATAGGAATAATTCCAGTGGTATAAATTTCCAGCCATATTTGCCTATTCAGTTCAGTTCCTATTTATATATGTATCACCCAGCCCTATGGTGTTGTAATATACAGTAATTAAATCTCCTGAGTCAATCCTAAACCCAATAATAAAGCATAAATAACCTGTGCAGAGGACCAGGGCATTTCCGCACAAGCATGCGTTCCCACATGCATGCTGGTGTTAAGAACATGCTACAACCAGATGTACAGGACAAGAGAATTGGTGCATGGGATGGGTTAATTTTGTGTTGAGACAAGGATGAGATCTGTGTCACATTCATAATTTCTGCAGTACTCTAACAAACTAACCTAGCATGAACTGAGAGAGGAAGACCATTGCGTGAGGTTCCCCTTCTCTCTGTAGCAAACAGCAAAACTTGGCACATACTCAAAAACTCAAAACAAAACAGTAACCGGTTTCTTCGTCCCTCCCGCGAGATATCCTCAGGATCCCCGTCTCACATTCGGCATGAACTGTGGACAGCCTGGTTACTGCAGTGAAGAAGAGGGATCCTAAAACAGTAGATGGAGGATAAAAAGGAGAGCATGCAGACGCGCAGACTGGACCCCGGCAGCGACAGCAGCACGCATGGCCACCAAGAAATGAAGTGAATAAAGATGACATTGCAAAAGTGCAGGGGGAAGTCACAGGTCACAAGGGAGCTCGTTACAGCAGATCAGGGACGGACTGTAAACAACTTTAAGGCAGGAGATATGGAAGAGCATTTAAAGTCACTAGAGCTCACCTCCACTTGAGTTAAAGTTTTTAGGCCCCCCATTATGTCTAATGATTTTGTCTATATACTGGTCATTTGCTGCATGCTTTTTGTTTGTTATTTCTCGGTCTGGGGTGCGTTTCCCAAAAACATAATTGCTAACTACAATAGCAACTTACATGGTTAGAACCAGGCAACTGAATGAGTCTAACTCTATTAGCTGCTAATGGGAGCTGCTTTTGGGAAATGCACCCCTGAAGTGTAAAGCATGAAGCAATATAACCCGTTGACAAAATCCACGAAATATCTGAAATGGCTCCTTAGAATGGTCACTGATGAATTGGCCACATTCGTCCACACATATAATGTGAAACAGCTGTTTGCTAAACCAGCGAAAATGAGTCATTGTAACCTGGATGTAAGGTTTCACAGGTGTTTCTCATATACCCTCACAGCAGTCACACATACACTTGAAGCACAAAGATACAAACACACACATAAGCTCGTGACCATCCTTGTGTGAAGAGTGGAAATCACTCCTTTGACAGTATTGAACAAGTTTTTTTTTAATACATACAGTATGTATGCTACTAGTTGAGTATGAAGAATCCCAGTCACATAGTACTCAGCTGATTGGTTGGTTCAGGATTTGTACTTTCTAGACCGGAAATGTCCACCACTGCAAATGCTCTCCTAGAAGAATGGTTGAAGAGTTGAAGCTGTTATAGCTGCAAAGGGTGGGCCGACCCCATACTAAAGCCTTTGTATTTAGAAGTGAAGGTGATTAATCTCTTCTGGGAAGGCTTTCCACAAGGTTTAGGAGTGTGTTAATGGGAATTTTTAACTATTCTAATTCATCCCAGAGGCGTTCTGTCGGGTT
>JAODKN010000037.1:22221917-22233821 GCA_026774425.1 Petrocephalus zakoni
TTTGAGGAAGCACTTCTTTACACAGTGAGTTGTTAGAGTATGGAATAGTCTTCCTGTTAGTGTAGTGCAAGCTAAAAATACCCATCAATTAATGGCAAACTGTCCCAGCAAAACGACAACAGAAAATACAAGAAAAGTACTGATCTCACAAGAGTTGTTTAAATCGAGTGACTCACAACAATGTAAGCTACTCCTTTTCATGAAACAGCACAAAAGTCTATGAAACACAGGTAATGTTCATATTCCAAACAAAGTGAATAGCCTACTCCTAAATGGGCAATAATCCAAACATGGCTTAAAATAATATTGCAAAACTGAGTTGTGTTGGAGTCTACCTTGATTAATTCTCTTTTTGCATTTCCATGTTCAGGAGGTATGTGACAGTGAAAAGTGAATGACAAGGAAATTTATTGTCTAGCATTGCTCATCTTTCTCAAATACTTAAGTTATCTTCTTAATTTTAAATTACATTTTATACAGAACCTATAAATCGGATAGATTTGACTTTGAGGCGGAATACAGGAAATAGTCTGAGCGTCTGAATAAGCTCTCTGTTTATGGCTTTCTAAAATAGACAAAACAGCTCACTAGTCGACATGTACAGAGCATTTACATTACCGTACAGCCAGCCCTCCTGATGCTGGACCAGAAACGCAATGGCTCACTCCCCATCCAGTCGGGTCTGGGACAGGACTGCCTCGATGCTGCTGTTGCAGGCACCTGTGTCTATGATGAACGGCTGGGTAGGGTCACGGTATTGCAGGACTGTACCCAATAAAAGGCAGCCTACTGGTTGGGACCCCACTGGAAGGCAGCATTGTCGGTGAAGGCCCGGATGAACATCATGTAGTAGGAGCCCAGGCCCAAGAAGCTCTGCAACATAGCATGGCATTGGCCAAGCTTCCACTGCCGCCCCGGGTCTGAGCCCGTCGCTAATGGCGTGGCACAGGAATTTGACGGACTGCCACGGATGGCCCATAACACCTGCATGAAGGTCGCAGGGGCGTTGTACAGCTCAAAAGGAAGAACCAAGAACTCACACAGGCCCTGCCCCAGAGTGAAGGCTGTTTTCTCAACATCGAGTCTGCGATAACCACCTGGTGCAGTCCTTCTTCTTAACGAGGACAGCAGGGGTGGCCCATGGGCTTGTGGATGGCTCAATGACCCCAGAGTCCAGATTGCTCTTAGCTAGACCAGGTACAGGGACTCAGTTGCCTCTTCTGTCACTGCCTGGGTCACTGGGGATTGGGGCTTTCACAGAATTCAGAGCCAGTGAGTTGGGGCTTGTGGTGGACAATAGTGTCCCCACCCCCCCCACCCCAAACCAGGATCATCGTAGGTCGAGCACCACCCACTGGCTGACAAGGAGAACCATCCCTAGGATGCAAGAATGCAGTCATCCTAGATTGGGGTGAGCCAGAACTCATGAGAGAGGAGCATGTGCCCCAGCTGGAGATGGAGTCTGCGACAAACTTGCATAGGGATGGTCTCCCCTGTCACTGAGCGCAGTTGGGTGGTGGCAGTTCCCCAGCCCAGCGGGGCAGGCCCCTCTGTCCTTGGCAGGAGGCATGCCCTCACTATGGAGCCACTGTCTATTAAAGCACATCAGTGCACCCTGTCAATGGTGCAGGGCAAGAAGGAGCTTCATCGGTCACCACGCCAGCCCACAGGGTTGACAGTTGGAGTTGCGCCACTGGCCTGAAGGATTCTGGACAGTTGGGGTGACACCTAGGTCACTGAATTGGTAGTTTTCTGCAAGCTCCAGCTAGATAGCAAAGAGATCCCTGGGCTGGTCTCCACTGTCTCCTGTAGGAGGACAGTTGCCGTTGGGGCAGCAGCGAGCAGGGATTCCCTCGATAGTGGGTCATTTTCCATCTATCTCAGAGCCCTGGATCTGCTCGCTCTCTCGGGTACCTGCATCCATCATCCCACCTACAATTCGCTGGTGATCTCCCAGTCCAGCTTGGTGACCTCCTCTCTCGGTGCACTACATGTCTTTATGATCCAACTTCTGACACCACTGTGACATACCTCTGACTCACAGGGATCAGGCACAAAACTAAACAGGACACAAGTAGAGCAATGCACGACAATGGCACAAGGGGGGGTGTATGGTATACTAGTACCCCTGGAATATGACTGTGGGCGCCTCATTGCAAAAGGAGGAAACTGATCAATAGGGCTCATTAGAGTGAAACAGATACTCGTGCATCTATCTTCAAATGGCTATTCCAGTACATGGTCACGGGCGGCCTGGGGCTCCTCCCAGGCAGCACAGCGCAGGAGAGAGATGCACCCTGGACATTCATACACACAGAGACACTGCAGACATTTTAGAGTCAGACTAACTGCCTGCCTTTGGACTATCAGTGCAAACCCATACTACCCAGTGGAACCCTCCAGAACATGTGAATAACTTCCACACACAGACCAAGGACAGGATTTGAATCCCCAACGTGGTCTTGTAGGGAAACAAAAGCATCATCACCTGAGACTTTGTATCACCCAAGTGACATATATGATAAAATTTACTTATTATTTAGGATATTTGTTGCAGTACAATACACACATCATGTATGTAATGTAGATTTGTTTTTTCCAAGTGTCCTGGCTATTAATTATCTCTGTTTTGTGCACAAAATAATTACATATTTCCGCAATTTATTAAAATACTTTTGATTTCTATATGTGTTCGGTATAATAGCAAGGTGAGACATCAGTATTGCACTAACTATTAAACTTGCTATTTTGTAAAATAATATCATTCCAATTCCACATGACAGCAGAAGGTAATCGATGGATGATATAGTTACTATGCAGATATCATTGCTTGCACATGGGGAAATATTACTATGTTCTTCCTTCAGAAGGTCTAATTCTAGCCCTTTTCTGTCCAGGATTGCAGACTGTTCGAAATACTTCAGCAAGAACCACATACAAAACTAGAAATTAAATAGCATTATATGAATTTTCATGTCTCTCAGATGGCTTTCAGTTCAATTTGCTTACATATAACTTTTGGAAAGGTCTGACTATTGTTGATTTAACTGAATTCATTACTCTTTAATGGATGAAACATCTCTGATGACATGGGTCAGATAAATGTCCTTGACTCAAATTCATTTAAGTTGAACTTTGACTTGATTGCTACATCGTAAACTTTACAAAGATAGTCGATTGTTTTGCACTGCACAGCAATCATTCCATCATATTTTATGCAGGTTACAATTTTTCCACAATAAAACACAACATTTTCCACAATAAAACGAATTTCAGAGTCCATCCATATTCCGAACACTTATCCACGACAGGGTTAGCTGGAGTCTGCACAGGGCACCCGTCACCGGCACTGGGCAGGATTCCAGCCCTCCAGAGGACATTTGATCACTCTAAGAGCAATATACAGATACCAATTCGCTGGACAAAATGTCTTTGGACCAAAACTAAACTTAAAATCAAAATAATGGAAGCATGTAATGAGAATTTGTTGGTCAATGCAATCCATGACACCCTTTAATCCGTTCATTCATATTAATTATTTATCCAGTCAAAAAGCCAATATGGTTTGCTCAAAGCAGGTTTGGCACCATGCTGTGTTTTAGATTTAATTTTATCATTCATTTAAACTACATTGCAACATTTCTCATCATAACATCTCATACATGAGATTACACTGATAACCCTAAATGCAAGGTAACTGTCTTCTTAATGTAGATGTTAATAATGTGGAAAAATCAATACGTGCCACACGGAATTATATATTTTTTCAAGATTAAAAATGTCCATATTCATTAAAAGCAAATAATTTAATTAAATTCTCTGAAATTGTTTAATGTCAGGAAGTAGTTTTTGTCATTGATGCACTCGTCTGACAAGAGGGGTAACGGAAGTGACATACGTATAAGAATTATCAGGATCAGTCTGCGACTTCTGCGCCCTGGGCCTGTATTTTTGCATCCTGAGCCCATGTGTCATACAGGCACACTAGAGGTGACATGGAGAAACATGGCATGGAAGAACAAAGGCGATCAAAAACCGCGTCTAATTCATGGATGTTGATAGCACGTGTTATTAAACTGCCTGTAAGTGAAGGGTAATAATGTAGATCATATTGAAACAAATAGTGAAAAGCCTCAGGCAGTAATGTCATGACATTATTCATATAGGGGTAAAGGCATAGATTTATTATTATGAAATAATAAAATAACTCAGTTCTATAAATAGAATATAATAATTTGAAAACGATTTCTAGCGTTGTTGCACAGTGCTTGTGAAAACTCTAGAATGAAGTGTAGCTCACTTCCTCCCCCTAGTGTCCAAATGTTAAAAATTTTAGAAAACGGCTCCTTTTCCATATGTGACTATAGCTGTTTTGAGAGACTGGGCTCAAAATGGAAGCAATGCTTCTCGACGTGCGATTAAACATACTATATAAAGAAGATTCTGATGAAGGACCTGTAAAACAGCTGGATGAACGTGTACTTTATACAGTGCTGCCTAAATGTTATTAAATGCAATACAAAGAAAGAAAAACTGAATATTTTGAGATATACACTGTAGGTATTATTTGTATGTGTGCATTTGTTGGTTCATTTGAGGTGTGAACAGGTAAAATTCGATCCTAGCATCTTGCGAAACGTTGTTTTCAGTGTTTAGTTTTTCTGAGGATGCCACGAGGGACTTGCCTCTGCAACAAGGCAGAGTATTTAAAAATACTTAAAAGGGAAAACAGCAGGAGGGGGAGAATAAGCTCCATGTCACTCAATATAATGGATGAATATCATTTTCTATTTCGTTATATAAATGGCACCATGACAGGTCTCCCTTTATTGTGACTTGAAAAAAAAACATGTGATTTGAACAAGATTTCCAACTGCATTCGCTCACAGATATTATTAGGCACATAACCCCAAGTCTGCCAGACTCTTATTATGCATGCCGATTCACAACAGAGCACCAGCACAAAAAAATAAAAAAACACCTAACTTATAACTGTTAGTTCAGAACAAACAGACAAATAAATAAATAAATAAATAAACATGCAAACAAACAAGCAGATAGATAGACAGAAAAATAAATAAATAAATAGTCAGACAAACTCAATCTGGAAATGTACATTGACATCGAATAAAGAGTGCAGTGGGTGTCAGATCATGTTTACCCGAGGACACGGAAACAACAGAACACATTGTTTTCAACTTTCAGCTATGAACATGAGATGGGTATGGAGTGGAGCGGCACAAATCATCTCAGCCTTTCCAGCATCACCACATACCTCCTATTCACAGTGCATAAACACACAATGGAACATCAGTGCAGCATAGTAAGCAGTGGCATGGCCCGAAATGTAAAACAAAGTTTGGACAAATACTCCATCATTTAATAAAATAGCTGCATGAATCAGACTTCAATTCACAACTATTTATTTTCAATTTCATGAAGAAAGTAACATCAATAATTTGTAGAACTATGTGTGTGTGTGTGTGTGTGTGTGTGTGTGTGTGTGTGTGGACATATTTATGTTACGTTGTGGGGACCCAATGTCCCCACAGTGTGATGAAAACCAGTTATTTTCTACCTTGTGGGGATATTCTTTTTTGGTCCTCATAAGGATAACCTAATTTTTCTAAAAATCTGTGTCTGAAATTGTTTGGGTACTTATGGTTAAGGTTAAGGCTGGGTAGGGGTTAAGGCTGTCATAGCTTGGATCAGGGTTATGCCCATAGGAATGAATTGAGTGTCCCCATAAAGATAGGTATACATGGTATGTGTGTGTGTGTGTGTGTGTGTGTGAGAGAGAGAGAGAGATGGTCATCATCTAATGGCTGGTGGTGGTTTGTAATTTTCGCCTCCATTTTCCTCTATTAGTGTTTTTTTAAAGAAGTTCATCAAAAAGACATTTGCTTGGCTGTAATTACATTACAGTGACTGGCTAAATAATCACACCTAACTGTAAATGTCACATGATACTTTTAATAATGACACACAATACGACACTTTTGTTTGGATGGGCCCCACTGGGCTTCATCACAGATAGTAGTGTATCGGATACTTTTTAAACTTTAGATTACTGCAAAAATTACTTTATTTCTCTTAACTTTCTCTGATGATATTTTAGATGAAACACGAAATACCTGTATTATTGTACGCAGCTCTTTCTTTTCCAGTTGACTGGGTTGCACACATCTCCAGGGTCGCACTGTCGGTCTCCAGGGTCGCACTGTCGCCTCACATCTCCAGGGTCGCACTGTCGCCTCACATCTCCAGGGTCGCACTGTCGTCGCACTGTCGCCTCACATCTCCAGGGTCGCACTGTCGCCTCACATCTCCAGCGACATCTCCAGGGTCGCACTGTCGCCTCACATCTCCAGGGTCGCGCTGTCGCCTCACATCTCCAGGGTCGTCTCCAGGGTCGCACTGTCGCCTCACATCTCCAGGGTCGTCTCCAGGGTCGCACTGTCGCCTCACATCTCCAGGGACGCACTGTCGCCTCACATCTCCAGGGTCGTCTCCAGGGTCGCACTGTCGCCTCACATCTCCAGGGTCACACTGTCGCCTCACATCTCCAGGGTTGCACCAGTATTTGGCATCTTTAAAGATCTCATTCTCACTACTCTCTCCCATTTGCCTCTGGAGTCTAAAGGCATGCAGTTAGGCTAATTGCTGTATCTAAATAGCCCATAGGGTGTGTGTGTGTGTGTGTGTGTGTGTGTGCGCGTGTGCCCTGCCTAGCCCGCTTATTCATTCAGCTTATGCTGGCTGTCACCACATAAATGCTGTAAATGCCATGGAACACTAAAGGGCAGTAACTTAAAATGTCCCCTAATCTGCCGTTAAATTTCTGTACTGAAGCAAATGAACTTCTAGAGCATCAGATGATGCAGAGTGGAGCCAGAGGTTTTAAGAATTTTAAAACATATAAAGAATAAGAGTAAATTCTTAGAAAATGGATGGACAGGTGGAAGGAAGCCCAAAGAGAAGGGAATGGGTAGGGATGCTTTTTATCTTTTCTTTTCACAACGTCTAGTTTGGAGGTGAAGGCAGCATGGTGGTGCAGAGCCTCACACCTCTGGCTCCATGTGTGTGAAGCTTGGATGTTCTCCCCATGTCGTCGTGGGGTTTCCTAAGGGTACTCCAGAAACATGCTGAGGATTACAGGCATTACCAATTTGTTCCGTGGTGTGACTGGTGTGTGTGTGGGTGTGTGTGTGCTCTGTGATAGGTTTCTGCCCCATCCTGGGTTATTCCCTGCCTCGTGCCCATAGGCTCCAGACCCCCCATGACCCTGAATAGGACAAGCAGTTACAGAGAATGGATGGATCAAGGGTAAAAATGAACTCAAAAAATATTTACTTTCTTAATGTTTAAAACAAATGCTTAAAAATAGGTTGCAACTGTATAAACCCTGAAGCCCAGGGGCATTTGGCATGCCTGAAAATGAAATATCACATGATACATTCTGAGGTAGCTGAAAATGTGCTACCTGAGCTACATTGTACCTCGCAAGCTCCCGTGACACTTAGTATCCGTATCTGACACACCGCGTCCCTTTGATATTAGCATAAATCAAAGTTCTAAAGTTACCATATTTAAAAATAAGTCAAGAAGTTTTGAACATATAGGACATTGGGTTTGGGAGAACAGGAGACAACAGCACTCGGTCAGCATCACAAATCCTAGCTGGGCTGATAAGAGGTCAGTACACGTAGATCCACTTAACATATATAGTAATGTCCATAGCTATTTATGTCCCTTCTGTTACAATGGCCTCCTTTTCGTGCTCTGGATTATCACCCAGTTTGGCATTCGCGTTGGACAGCACATAGGGACTTTGTATTTTAATCAGGATGGACAGTTTTTGTTAATTATTACTGTGCCATTACTCAATATAGTGACCACTTTGCATTCAGGCTTCCTGCTGCAGCCCAAAAATATATGCTTAGCTAAGCTGGTGAGTGAGACCCGGAGGGGGTCCATGCAACATGGCGAGAACATGCACATGGAGGTGGAGAGAGTGTAACATATCACACCGTAGGGTTATCACTTATAGCTGCTGGCTGGACTTTCTTTATTCTCCTGTAGTTAACCATGAAATATCAGTGCAGTCTTTAGCGCAGTACAAGAAACTACACTGCTGAAATACTTCGGTTCCTTTCAGTTTTTGCCTGGGAGACAAACTTTGCAGAATATTTTTCCATAGATTTTGCATTTGGCATTTTCTTCTCTCTTACCATTATTTCTGGTTGTTGATTATGATTGTTGTTGAAAAGCTGCCAAGAATGATTCAAATTGCTTAGGAGGAATGGGACCAACATTTAACTTCATTTGTCACTAAAAAGAATCATGCTGAGCAAACATTTCATTTCATGTGTCAATCAAAATGGGTTTTGGGAATGGTAATGACCTACCATCCCCCAAGACATTTTAGTGATGCATCAAGGTCCGTATTCATTGATTGCCTGCACTGTATGTGTGCTTACTGCAGTCACCACAGGTTCAGGGATGTTTGGTTCCTTCCTGAATGGTGATGCTCTTTGACTGTACGGCACCCACTGTATAGGATTTGGTTCATGCAGAGTTAATTTGCATCAAGAGACTTGTTAGATGCTAAGTTTGTATCCTAGGCATTCCAACTTCTGCAATATTTCAGGACTTCATAACTAATCCACATTTGTGTGCAGGGAATAATACAATGGGGACTGGTTTTCAAAGTCCTGATATTAATAGCATGTTTAAAATAGATATGAATGCTTGTGTAGACGTCTTTGCATGCATTTCATCTAAAAGCAGTTTCACTGTTAAAACATTCAGCCTAACCGAATGAGTGTATAAACAGCACATGCTCTGTCCTGTGGTTACAAACACCTTTGTTATATACATTACTTACTTTTATTGATTTCATAAGAAAATAAGAAATTTACAAATGAGAGGAAGCCATTCGGCCCATCATGCTCATTTGGGGAGAACTCAGCTAATAGCTCTTATCTAGCTCTGATTTAAAGGAACCCGAGGTTTTAGCTTGTACTACACTAGCAAGAAGACTATTCCATACTCTAACTACACACTCTGTAAAGAACTGTTTTCTCAAATCCAGCTTAAAATGTTCTCCCACTCATTCCTACCTATGGCCACTAGTTCTTCTACTTGAACTAATATTGAAGCGACTATTTAATTGAACATTAAGTAAACACTCAGCAACTCGCCATATAAATTACATCTGGAAAAGGTAATTTAATAAAGATTAAAAGTGCTGGGTGTTAAGTGTATGATACGCTAATTAACCGTTTCTGCAAAGAGTATCAGCTGCAATAAACTTGAAATATCAAGGAGCAGATGTCCAAACTCCCCACATAGACAACAGCGTGAATATGCAAATTGAAATTTAAACGTAGACCCCTAGGTGGCAGTGCTGTTTCAAGTACAAAGTAACAACAAACGCCATCCATTTTGCAGTACTGCTCATCGAATACAGGGTCAAGGTGAACTTATCTAAGGAAGCAAAGGTACTTATTCAGAGAATTAAAGTACATTTCAGAGCACACTTCACTGACAATGGAGAGAAACCAACTTATTCCTTTGGACACTCCTTGTAGGAAGCCATGGGTAAAATCCACATGCACACAACCAAGGTAGGAACTGGAGCCAAGGTCCTGGAGGTGTGAGGCTACACTGTGAATGTCTATACAATAAGATCTTAAAATTACTTTCTGTACATATGGTGCACATTTCTGTGCAGAATAGATATCAACACTCCCAAACAGTATATGTAACTGTTACCTGTTAATTCATGATTTAATATTATATGTTTCTAGGTCAGCTGTTTATAGGACATGTGGTCAGTTGAATACATACCTATTTTAGTCCTGTCTATTTTGAGAGTGTTAATTATATTTAACTGTATCTAGCTCATCCATCTTCTTTAACTGGGTATCCAGTGCAGGTTCTTATTGAAACTGGAGAGCAAAAAGTACAGGACACAAGGCAGAGTACACCCTGGACCCATAAAATATCAAGAGAGAGACACACACACACACCATAAAGTTAACAGCAAAGAAACCAATTTACTTAAGCAACAGGGACTCAGACTTGTGGGAGAACACTGGAGTACATTGACGAAATGCACAAGAGGAATGTGCAAATTAAACACACGCATACTCACACACTGAGTCAAGGCACGAATCAATATCACAGTCAGGCAGGTGTGAGGATCGTGTGACCCACTGAGCCACTGCGTATCCAGTACTAATACATTAACTACACAGTATATATACTCCTTCAAATAATATCTTAGTAAAAAAGGAAATCCTCAGTTTCAGTTACTGGGTGCTATAACAAAGTTATCAGAAACCAAAAGTTCCACAAGGCATGTATGCAAGTGTCCAGCATCTATAATGTAATTAAATGTTAAATATTTATTTTTGGTTTGTGATATTATCTTTACACCCATAGCCTCCAGGATAGGCTCAGGTCCCTGTAATTAACCCTGAATAGGACAGTGGATGGATGAATGGATTAATTTGTTTGCCCTAGACCGTGAATACAAATAGGTTTGGGACCAGTCTGCTACCACCACAGACACATTCTCATTAGCATGATAGCTCAAAAAGTATTTCAGACTTTGCAGACACATTGTGAGGATGGAGATCTATAACTGATAAAATTTTGAAACAGATGAAAAGTGAAAAAAAATAAATAAACAGAAGTGCATATTGATAGCAAAGAGCAAGGCACTTTCAGATGCTTGATCCAATTAGCATGATAACTCAAAAAGTATTTGCCTTACCTTTTACCAAGTCTGCAGAGGCATTGCACAAGTGACAACGTGGAACTGGTCAAATTTTGAGGCAGATCACCCCAAGATCCACACCACCTAGTGATAGCAAAGAAACTGGCAGTTGTGGAACTTGAACTGGTTAGTATTTCAAGGATCTATTTCAAACTATGTAAATTCACTATATGGGTGTAGGAAATGTTCAAATTTTGAGACAAATAGCAACAAACCTACAGCAGCAAAGGGAAAGGTGACCTCATGAGATATTTTGTGAACCTTATATATACCTTGTGAACATAACTCAAGAAGCATTATGTGGTCAAATGTTCTAGGATTCTATCTTATTACCAAATTATATGGATGAGATGTACACCTGATTTCATTTTTAGACAGTTCCCCCCAAACCTGAAGCAGCAGTACAACGTGGCAGCAAAGGACGGAAGGCAGCAGAAGGCCTTTGATTTTGTGGACAGAGTAACTCTAGCATTCCATGGATCTTTTTCAGACGTGACCGGAACATTGCATAGGTCAGTGGTCCTCAAAGTATAGAGTGTAAAATATTTGGGAGGGGTAACAAGATGATTTTCTGATTTGTTTATAAAGTTCAAAATTTTTATGTCCTAGTCTGGCAAATCAGATCGGTAATGGTCCATTAGCTGGTCGAGGTTAGCCAGATACTGAATAACATTGTGAGGCTCAGAGGGTTAAGCTTCTGTATGCCTGTGATCAGTAGGTTGTTAGTTTAAATCCTGGTCATGGCAGAATAAATACATCTCTGTTGAGGCCCTGACCATGATTCCTCACCCTAAGAAATACTCTCAGGGCCAGATTCTGTGATCAGACGTCAAGATGTGGCCTCAACTGTATGTTTGCGTATATCTGAAAAAGGAGTGCAAAAAGAAGCATTCAATTCAGTTTTATTTGTATAGTGTATTTTCACAACATTACATAGTTTCAAACAACTTTAAATTGTAGCTGCCGAAAGCCCCCAATGAGCAAGCCAGTGGCAAGGAGAAACTCCCTAGAAGGAAGAAACGTTGGGAGGAACCAGACTCAAAGGGGGAGCCCATCCTCCCGGGGCCGGCAGAGGAAGCCCTAACCCTAACCAGACCCAAAGGGGAAGCCCATCCTCC
>JAODKN010000037.1:22235476-22248450 GCA_026774425.1 Petrocephalus zakoni
CTAACCAGACCCAAAGGGGGAGCCCCTCCTCCAGGGGCTGGCAGAGGAAGCCCTAACCCTAACCAGACCCAAAGGGGAAGCCCATCCTCCAGGGGCTGGCAGAGGAAGCCCTAATCCTAACCAGACCCAATGGGGAAGCCCATCCTCCAGGGGCTGGCAGAGGAAGCCCCAACCCTAACCAAACCCAATGGGGAAGCCCATCCTCCAGGGGCTGGCAGAGGAAGCCCCAACCCTAACCAGACCCAAAGGGGAAGCCCATCCTCCAGGGGCTGGCAGAGGAAGCCCCAACCCTAACCAGACCCAACGGGGAAGCCCATCCTCCAGGGGCTGGCAGAGGAAGTCAAATTGACAAAGTCCTGATTTGTATGCTCCAAATTGTTGCATTCCAATATACATGTACTTGCAAATTGGAAAAAGCAATCATTTCATTTGCTTAGAGGTTGGGGGTGTGGGAGGAGCAAGCATTACTCGGGGGTGGGATACCTTGTTTTTGTTCCAACTGCATCTGAATTAAAATGCATGTTAGGTTATTCGTTTGTGTTCAGTAGTCCTTAACAGGAAGGGTATGGTGACCTGACCAGAAAACAAATAAAAAAAATAAGCACCCCCACACCAACTTCTTACACCCAATGTTAGATTATGCGTTAGGTGTTCAGTTTTTAGTATTCCTATTTTAATAGCATAGTCCTTAACAGGAATGGCCTGGTGACTGTGTGGATAGAGCTGTCACCTCAGCCCTCCTGGGCCGTGTGGGTGGAGTTTGCAGTCGCATGCCGGCTTCCTCCCACAGTCCACATGCTGCTGCTATGTCCCCACACTGCCCGTTTTGTGATGGGCTCACTTCCTACCAAGGTATTCCCCCACCTTGGGTGCCATGCTTTCTGGGATGGGCTCCAGATCAGCCCTGTAGCCTGTACTGGAGGAACAGGTGGAATCTGGACGGGCACGTTTCCTGTGTGTGCAGTGTGGCGAGTGGGGGCACCTCCACGGTTGGGGGCTCCCAGCACCACTCTGTGTGTATGGAGTCTGCCTGCTCCATCCCCTTCCCAGCAAGCTTCCACTTGATACTCTGTTTTCATTCAGGCAGGCTGTTTGGCATCTACAACCTGCCCATTGCCTATATGTGTGCCCTGTGATATACTACCATTCCATTTAGGTCGTGCTGCAAGGAACAGACCTCAGCCCTTCGAATTTTAGGAAAGCAGTCGGAAGATGGATAGATGCTTCTTCTTTTGATCTACAAAAATAAAAACAAGCTACTTACATGTTTTAAGTGATGCACATTCACTGTCATATATCATTTATTTATTTATCCCAAATGCTAAATGGAAATATGCCAACAAATCATATTAATGCCAAATGCTTTCGTCAGAAGTGATTTTGTCATCTGACGGTGTATGCATCGATTGAGCCATTGACAGTAAGCATCTATATTTGTCCTTTAGGCCTTTTGACAACCTTCGATAAAATTATCAAACTGGCAGATGTTGGCTACGTATTTTTTCATTCCCACCCAAGCTGCCAATGACATGAGGTGTATCACGTTATAATTTTATATAATTTTGTTTCTCAATGCTGATGTTCCTGTCAAATGCAATCCTTTTAAAGTGGAACGGCATCCAAACTGTGAGTCACAAACACATCACTGATTTTGGTTACAAAAAAGCAGACATGCTGTTCAAGGATATCTTTCGAGACAAATCTTATGTTTGATTCTGCAATGTATGATGTTTCCCATGTTACTTGTAATTTTAGGTAACTCATGTCAAAAAATAGGATCCCTGTCAATTGTACTCTTGCTCAGCACCACAAGAAAGTATTATTCTGAATTATTAGAGGACATGTTAGAAAAACATGTTTTCATATATTCAAAGCAATTCATAACTGTTAGAGATTTCACTTAAGATCAGCAAAGAGCACACATATAACTTTAAATATATATATATATATGTGTGTGTGTGTGTGTGTATGCATGTATATCTGTGTGTATATATATCAGATTCAGAATTCTTCAGTGTACATATTCAATAATCCATATGCCATTCTGCATTATGCTTGCATTGGAGGTTTACAACCACATTTACACCATCTGCATGATGTCTTTATGTGTTTTGCACAGTGGATACTCAGAAGATGTCAGACAGCAAGCTTAACCAGCAAGTATCCCAAGGGTAAGAAACGGCCACTCCAAAGCAGATGGAGCAATGACAAGGTTCAAGAAGAGCTTGAGTGACACACGGCATATGGAGAGACAGGAGTGAGGATCGGCCAAAGAGGCCTAGGTACGGGGTCGTCGGGTGTAAATGTCACAACAAGAGGCTGCCCGGGATGTCCCAGAGGCCCATCCAACTGTTACATGGCGATAGAAGCCAAAAACCATATTAGAGGGACTGAAGCATGGATTTCTAGACACATTTATCAAGGTAAATGGATTCAGAGCAGCAAGACACTGAGCAGAGAGGCTGTGACAGCACACCAAGGCCATCGTGGCTGCGAGTTCTGCTTTCAGAGGTCTGTGCGAGGCAGAAACATTTAATCCTCTGCCTATGATTAAATTTAACAGAATGTTACTCAGGCTGACCTCAGGATTCACTTCGCAGGGATCTGTTTTCAGGGTAAGCACTACGCTGCTCTTCGAGGCTTGTAGGGAGCGCAGACACATCATGGCTCAGTAAGCACGTCGGCTACAACAGTGCATCTTGTCATTGTCTTCAACTGCACACAACGGCCTCTGAAATAAAAACGAGTTGTCCATATTCAGGAAGTGCATGCAGCAGATGTTGCTTAATTTCCAGCTGATTTCGTTTTTATTTCTAAGAGGACAGGCTTGCCATCATGTGTTTCCTATATACAGTACAATACCTTTGTTTATAATACATCCACATGTGCTTTATAGTGATATCACAACAATATATTTCATACACAGTTTGGATTGTCCATTTTTTAGTACTGCACTGCAATAATGTAAGTCATGCCTGAGCTTCTCGAAGGAGCAAGTCTTTGATGCGGTGATGCTCCTGAATCACAAAAGATACGGACAGCTTTCTGACACCAGTTGAAATCACAAGCGGGGTGAGGCTTCATCTCTTTGCTTAAATTTTTCGTGGGGATAAAGCGCATCTTTTTATGGATACGTGGGGCTATGGGTGCCTTTTCTGGCTGCTCTGCGGGAAAAACTAAAAACTCCTTTGATCCGGATTTCCACTTTTCCATTACTTAGTGATTTCAGCCCAGATGGGAAAAACATTGTGAGATAAAACAGCAATAACATTGCAGAAATGGACCAAAGGCCAACAGATGGTTGCTTCCTGGTGGCTTTGTGATGTCCGCTCCTTTGCTGATTGAATTGCGGTTCAGTTCTGGCTTTGTTGGCTTCTGTTAGATCTTATCCTATTTGTTAGTGTAATATTGTTCTCCCCCCATTGCACGATTCTGTAGGGTTCTTGATTACAGCAAATTGTACTGATACTTCGGTTTTGTATTTGCCCTGGATTTTTATAATTCTTTCCATTTTTCAATGCAACCAGGAATAGCCACATTAAAATAAGTCTCATCCAACAATCCCAGCATGTTCTAAATGGCTGCTGATTCACCCCGTCATATGCAAAATGCTCCATTCAAGCATGCTCTACGTGCTTACAGTACTGCAACCAGTTAGTCCTTTTATGCTGTCCAGCTAAGCTGCAGTGGAACGACATTACCATGCCAGTTCCAGGATTATGTAAGATAGCTGTCACTTCCTGTTTGGAGCCCCAGCCAATATCATCAATTCTACATAAGCATGCAAGTGTTTCTCATTCAGCATCTCCTTTTCAATTATGCACACGCCTACCCTATATAAAGGTAGCCATTTTGATTAAAATGTTGGTTATTAATACCAATGGAGCAGTTCATAAGTTAGGGACATGGTTAATGATCCATTTGGCAAGGCCATGCTACCTTTGTAATGTTGGTTACCTGGAAGTCAACCCCTAACTTACAGATAGAAATCGGGACAGATTTGTAAGTTTTTGGGAGCATCTTAAATATAATGGCTGAGGAAAATGAGTCGTCTTCATATTGGGGTTGTGTATAAGACACGAAAAAAAATGTCCTCTTTTGAGTCGCCATTATAATCAGAAGGTTTTTCATGATAATCAGGATCTTTTTCAGCATCATCCTCTATTACTGAGACTTTCTGCTCTGTACCAGTGAAGCCAAAGAGGTGTGACTGAAATGCACAGGCTGACAGTCTGCTGCTCATTTTTAATGTCTGCAGTGAAATTGCTGTGCTGAGAGATGAAAGGGCTTGGGCAACTTCTGCCCTCCAACAACTGATCCCTCCCCCCACCCAGAAAAGACCTGCTAACTGTAACAGCTTTGGGAGAGCCAGCAGGCGTAGAAGTAAAAATTTCCAAGGGAAAGTCATCACACATCAGGGCTCTAAGACATCTAAGACATGTATAAGCATTTTGGAGAAAATAAATATTTAGAAAACAGCTGACACCATAAAGCAGGTAGCCTTGCCATCTCTGACCAGGGCCCATAATACAGCTAAGTCATAGAGAGAACATGTCATCACTTTCCTGCCAGAAGACACTCCCTCAGATGGACTGAGTGGCAAAGTATTTAGTTAGTGAGACTGTGGGACCAATGATTATCTGCTTAAATTAAAAGCTGTTGTACTCGTCAGAGATCTGTGCAACTTAACAAAGGACCAGTGAACCATGGACACTTATATGTGACCAGCAATCAGCTTTCCTGACAACTGATATTTTGAACTTTTTAAGTTGTCTAGCTAACTGTCTGCACTGGCTTTATCTTGACTAGCTAACACTATCAAACCATCCCCTACTTTGTTCATATAACACAAGGCACATCAGCACGGATGTTCCAATAAATGCTGACAAAAACGTTACACAGAATATGAATGACTGATACAAATATGTGATTGATTAGCAATCAATGCAGTATGTAGCTATAATTTTACCCAAAAATCCAACATAATTTACACAAAATGACAATTTTCAGAGCCTGGATTCCAGTTTTTATGTTTTCTGCAGTCTATGAAAAGTCAGGCATGTTTTCGTCTTTCATTGGTGTACAATCAATCACACAACAGCTCTTTCCTATTTTACATCTGTTTTAGCAGCGTACAAGCTACACTCTCGTGCTGCCAGTCAGTCTTTCTGCCACACAGTGTGCGTAATGGTGGTGACTCTGCCTACTGTGATGTCATGTGCATCTCCTCTATAGCCATCTATCCCTTATCCCCACTACTTACACAGTACAGGGGTGCTCTAGGGGAAGGGGACACATTGGACAGGATTCCAGTCCATCACAGAGCACAAGCAATTTCACCCTTTGGGCAGTTTAGAGATGCCAGGTCACCAAAATGCACATTTTTGGCCTACAGGAGGAACACCAGAGAACCTGTAGGAAAGTATTTAGACCACACTATCATGGATTAAATTTCATGATACATCTGCACACAATACACCATCATAAAACACGGCTTATAAATACACCATTAAAAAACAGGTCTGTTTTAAATAAGTTTATGGCAAAACTTCAAACACATGAACAAAGCATGTAGCAAAAATTCTCCTGTGTTTATTTACTATGAGTTTCAGTTGTTTGATATACGCCTGGGATTGTGGCGGCCTAGTGGCATGCGGCTTCGGTTTTGGACCAAGAGGTTGCTCTAGGGAGATTGTAATCCCTGTAATGTACTGTAGGTCACTCTGGATAAGGGTGTCAGCTAAATGCCATAAATGTCATGTTATGTTAAATGTTAGGGTTAGGGTTACGTTATAAAATGCAAAACGGAATCCATCCATCCAATTTATGAAACCACTTATCCTTCTGGGGGGTCCGGAGCCTAACCCAGAAGGTACGGGCATCAACCCAGGATGGGGGGCCAGCCCATCGCAGGGTACACTCACACACCAGACACTCAGATATGCATACCTATGGGCAATTTCAGCAACCTCAGCATGTTTTCGGGCGGTCGGGGAAAACCTGAGTACCCGGAGGAAACCCCACAACGACACGAGGAAAACATGCAAACTCCACACACAGCGATCCTGGGTGGAAACTCGAACCCCAGGCCCAGAGGTGTGAGGCAACAGTGCTAACCACTGCACCACCATGCCGCCCGCTAAAACTACATCACAGAGAGAAATAAAGATATTCTGCAAATTAATACTGAACCTTACCTATTTTGTTCATGATTTGTTTTATTTTAATGTTGTATTAACAACTTCAGATCATTTTTGGGATGAAGACCAGAATTTCTGTTCAACTGAATTAAAATTTTGTCAGAACTATGAATGTCATTATTACTCTACATCAAATAAATTGATAATTTATGGACACCCATGGTGGTCGACACATCAGCTCATTTTGTGCAAGAATTTGCAGTTCTCAGTATGAAAGAGAACCAGGCTAGCAGAGAGCTGTGAAAAAGCAAACAGCAGCCTCTGCACAGCTATTTCACTAATGATTTATAACATGCTTGTTTTACTGTGATTTCAGGAATAATAGTTGATGACTGTTGGACTTCATTGAGTCCAATTCAATTTATCTTTTATTACCAACATTCCAAACATAATTATTTAGGAGAACAGAAAAGGGTCACCATCATTTCAAAATCTAAATAGAACAGCCAATTCATAATGGAAGCCATGCTTTACAGTTTTTGAGAAAACACACACACACATACATGCTTTAATATGGTTTAGGAGTGTGTTTATGGGCATTTTTGAGAACTCTTCCAGGACAGCATTTGTGAGGTCAGGCACTAATGTTGGCCGAGACATGTCTCGTCCAACATCCATCTTTATAGACCTTGCTTTGCGCACTGGTGCACAGTCATATTGGAACAGGAAGGGGCCATCCCCAAACTGTTCCCAAGTTTGGAGCATGAAATGTCCAAAATGGCTTTGTATGCTGAAGCATTAAGAGTTCCTTTCAGTGGAACTAAGGGGCCAAGCCCAACCCCTGAAAAACAACCCCACACCATCGTCCCCCCTCCACCAAACTTTGCACTTGGCACAATGCAGCCTGGCAAGTCCTGTTCTCCTGGCAACCGCCAAACCCAGACTCGTCCATCGGATTGCCAGACAGAGAAGTGCAATTCATCCCCCAGAGGACACTGCTCCAGAGTGCAGTGTGGGTGTGCTTTACACCACTGCATCTAACACTTGGCATTGCACTGGTGATGTAAGGCTTGGATGCAGCTGCTCGGCCATGGAAACCCATTCCATGAAGCTCTCCATGTACTGTCCTTGGGCTAATCTGAAGGCTGCACAAAGTTTGGAGATCATATTATTTAACTGTTACTTCAGTGGGCGAGTGGTGAAATTTAACAAATGCATGGAATACATCAAATACACAGCTAACAAGACCTACTGTAAGTTTATACACTGTGATACAGTCATTTCATTGCAGAGACTAAATGACCCAGCAGCCATGCTGATGTGAGAGGATGGAAGTAAGTACATTACTGGCCAGGCATAAATGCACTGTGCGTGGCAGTGTGAGGAAGCTCACAGTCAGCACCAAGGGGTGAGTGTGGCCCCTGCAGATCACAAGTGGGGAGGAAGAGAACTGAAAAATAGAATCAACACGGCAGATCAATGGGAGAAATGGGAGAATCTACTCTCCTCCATCTAGATGTTTACCCATCTTCTCCTCCATCTAGATGTTTACCCATCTTCTCCTCCATCTAGATGTTTGCACATCTTCTCCATCTAGATGTTTACACATCTTCTCCACCATTGACTGATAATTGGTGTTGGTCTGATAAAACCACAAGCACAAACCTCGCATGTATTCCTGGGTTGGCCACACTCTAAAGGAATCTGTGCCATGCATTTCAGACCTGGCACTTTAGATTGTTAACGTAGAGCCCTTGATGTTTAAGATGCTGAAATATAGCTGTGCTGAAAAAAGGGTTTTAGAGGAGGACAGCAAGCAGTAGGAATATGATGCTGCCATGCAGGGAATATGAAAAAGAGTTCACAAAGTTTCCATTTCTTATATTCGAATAGGATTAAGTCATAATGAACTAAAATTTATTAAAGCGGTATTTCAGAGTTGCTCTGGAATAGCATAAAGCATCTAACACATGGCTGTTTCATGACTCAACCTTTACAGGTATAAAATATCTTGAGAAAGCACAGTCAAGCGTGAACAGAATGATTACATGTTGACTATTTACTTATATTAAATTTAACTGTTCACAACCCAAAGAACTGTCAACATTTGAGAAGGGTACATTTACTTGACATTAATAGTCATGCAGAACATAAAAATGACATAATGACATTCCATTTATTTTTAGCAAGTAATTATACCTCTTAAAGTAGAAGAAAAATTATGTAAAGTAATGGAAAGAGGATCCAAAAGTGGGAAAAAAAGATTTATTTCTTAATCCCTATCAGACTCAAAAGCCATAATCAAAACAGAGACTGTAATCACAAGGCAAGGTGGGAGAACACAGAGAAACAAATCAGATCCAAGATGTGGGACACAAAGAGCATAAACCAGTATATCAAGCAAAATCTATACATAAAGCAAGAATGTACAAGTGAAGAATGCTCAGTATGCTGTAAACGCACAATAGCTCACAGAAAGGAAGTGACTGATAAGTAGGACATAATGCATGTACTCCAGGAAACAAGTTCCGAAGCTGGACGTGAGCTAATCATCTGGGGAGGTAGAGCGTAGCCAGAAAGTACATGACAAATAATGGACATGGCTGAACATAACTGTTTGACAGTCTTACAAAATTTTTATGGACAAAATTTATTCTCTAAAGCTGAGATTTAACACATAAAATATCTTACAAGGTTACTGTTTTTTAAGGGACATAAAAAGAAAAAAACAATTACCATGAATATTTCCTACCAGTAGTCCTAGCCAGACACCTTTTTTTTTTTATTTTTAATACGGTAATCAAAGTTCATGCAAAGCTAATATTAGTTTTTGTTCCACTGAGTTCCGATCCATGTGTTATTTTGGCAGAATTATGCATAAGGGGAATGTGCCCCTGATCACTTTAATTAACCAGTTTCTAGCAATAATTAAAAAAAAAAAGTGTAGAAAATTACAGTGCGTATGATTAGTGTACATTGTCAGTCACTGTCTGGCTTCAGTACAGGAACCAGTACTTATTGGTGGCTCAATACAAGTGACTTCAGTTACATTATGGAACATAATTTGTGGCAGCTTACGATATCTCCTATTTCTTTTATAATCCCACAAAACAACACTGCCTTCCTTCCCACAACAGCTTAAAATATCTGGCCAAAACTTCACTTCCAGACCCATAGACATTAACAAGTGTTTCGTTTTTGGGAAGTCACCAGTTATGGCATGACGTACATCGGAGGTCTGTTTGCTTCGATAGGGTCTTCAGATCTACATTTGGGCTGGACAAAATCAGAGCTCTTTGTTTACAGTACTGTTCAAACACCTGACCCTAATTATAGCTTTAGTTAGGCTCACTTAACGTGAGCGAGTGGGATGTTTGTGCAATTACTTTTATAGGTTGTACAGTCGATTATGTGTCACACCAAAAGTGTCCGACTAAATTAAAGGTGAAAATAGTTATTTACTGTATGTATAAAGCATTCCAAAATACAAAGGGTGATCCATTCTATTCGTTTTAGCTGTTTGTTTGTAACATTTTCTAAGGAATGAAAATAAGAGTTTTCAAGTTTTCAAGACAGAATCATCGTGATTCTCTGAAAAGCAAAACTGTCATTGAGAATTAACTAAAAACTTTACAGATGTCACCTTAATATGTCAAGGTATCCAGAGATATTAAGTACAAATTACTGACATATTTCAAGATTCAAGAGGTTAAAGAGAGAGTTTATTGTCAATACAGCTATATAGAAGTATATATAGTGCACTGAAATGTTGTTTCCCTCAGGCCCCATGGTACTGCATAGAAAAATAAGAAAAAGAAGACATACTATTTTTGCTAATTAAGACGAGTAAAAAAATAATTAAATAAATAAATAGATACATAAATTTAGAGATACTGTCACCTTCAATATTTTTGGTATCCTTGGTAAAGATTAAAAATTTAACCATGAAATGCAAGTATAAAACAGAAAAGAAAAAGAACAGATGTCAATACTACCTAGAGGTGATGGAGAGATAGAAAATAGATCCAGATCCAAGTTTTTGTTTCAACCAATCAGTTAAACAACAAGAGTTACAGTCACAGAGTGCTCACCTGCTAGGCTGAAGTCAAATCTTGGTGAACTATCCGCCTCTGATACTACCAGATGACTCCATGGTATTTTTAGTCTATTAACAGATTAACTTTTACACTGCTTTTGGATACTCATCAGTCATTAGATTTTACATTTGTGTGTGCATGTGTAGGACATATAATTTACACTCACACACACACAAAGGGTTATTTGGAGTCACTGACTACATGAACGTCTGCATGGACATGACTCGAGGAGAAGAAGAGGAGCACAGAAGTCTGGTGGAGAGAACCACCTGCAGCGCGACATCTGTACCGAAGCGCTGGTGGTGCTGCAGCAGGGAGCTGATGGCTCCTGTTCCCATCCAAGGAGGGAGTATAGGAATTGACCTGTATAAGTGTCTTGATGTCTACGCAGACATGCTGTGATAGCCTTATGAAGTCACGGTCCTGCTGTACTTACTCTGGCACTTATCTGTAAATAATACTGTATTTTGCACTTCTGGTTAGACACTAACTGCATTTCGTTGGCTCTGTACTTGCACTCTGAACAATGAAAATAAAGTTGAATCTAATATAATCTAATCTAATACCATAAAGGGAGTCTACAAAGAAGTGCAGAGCAGGCAATTTTTCCTGCATCTTTTGATGTGTGCAGAAAACAGTTACAGATTTTGCCTGTAGCTTCTGTCATGTCCAGGGCAATATCATGGTCAAGGAGGCTGGGAGGCTGAAGCCACTTTTCAGGGAAGCTAGCTCTGTCATAAGACGTGGGCTGAAATTCTTACCTAGCCAAGTCCCAATACATTTATTTATTACTTGTTTATTTTTGTGGAGGCAGTATTGCTATTTATCATTTATTTATTATTTTTTATACTACTGGTCAATACAATTTTCTCTTTGGATATCAAGAATTCTTACCTTAAAGACACCAACTACCCTAGCAGAATGTTTCTGGACTATAGGAAGAGTATCTGGCAATAATAACATCCAAAGTCCTGTATGAGCATGTGCGTGATTTTTCATGAGGCATTTTCCGAATTCACTATCTCCACTGTCTTCAGGAGATAATAATGCGAAATACTTCCAGTTGAGTTGGAAACATTTAACTCAATTAAGCTTTTCTCAATTCAGCTTTATTTAGCAATAACAGATTTAACAGTAACAGATCTGACAGTGGCAGCCATTTTGAAAGTTCTCAATATGCAGTAATGATCCCAACAATGAATGGCATGCATAAAGACGTAATTTTATGGATTCTTAACAACTTTATTATTTTATTCATTGTAATAATGAGGTTTCAGAATTAATCTGCTCTTACTGTAACTGTCACGCCCTGCCTTACTGCCCCTCCGGTTTTCTCCCCAGTGTGGCTCTAACGAGCTACAACTGTTAACAGTTAGTCGTCCTTTTAATTCTGACCCTCTTGTTAACTCACCCCAGCTGCCTCTTATCGTAACCCTTATAAATGCCTTCCAGTCCTGTGCTCCCCAGTTTTGGGATTCAGTTGCCTGTGTGTTAGCCTCCCTAGTTTTGATCCCCTGTGATCCTGTTGTTTTACCTTTACTCTCTTCAAGATGGTGCTCAAAAAGGGGAAAAAAAACATCAGTGACGACAGGATTCATGTACCTGGACCAAAGTATTGGAGGTTTTTGAGACAGAGTTGGTCGCACCTAATGGACAAACAGAAATTAAATTTTAAGTTTAAGTTTGCAAGTTGAAGTTATCTCTGCTAAAAGACAAAAGCAGCTAAAATAATTTTTATTACAATTGAATATATACAGTATAAAAGTCATAGGGAATCGAAGGAAATGTGTAAGGCTTTTTGTCTGGGTAGAATTTGCTCAGAGAAAGTATAATTTAACATGAGAACATACATACAATAACAGTAATACGATAAAAAGTAAACACACATTTCTTATGTTCTCCTAAAAGTTTATCAAGTCTTACTGGATGCCTGCATGAACACCGCTTCAGATCGCAACCCTTCCCCAGGGATACCCCAGCCATACAGAACTTTTCCACAGTACTCTGCATAAAAATATATAAACTATATATTGACATTTGACATATTCTCCCACAAGCACACCACACCTCATAGAAACAATACAAACTTTCATGACCTTTGTCAAAGAAAACGTAGAAAAAAATCAAGAATAAACCCAAGAGTTTCAATAAACTTGCATGCTCTTAAGACACACCACAGACACCACAAAGGTGCTGTCATTTGCATATCCCATTTGCTTTTGCTCATTATCTTTTTAATGAGAATTTTTCATACCACTTTCCTATTTTATTTATGTCCATGATACATATAGGACCGGACATTATAAAGCATCACACAGTAGTTTATTATAATGAGAATGAATTGAGGTGTTATGGTTTAATAACATCTAATTATGTCTAATAGAACAGGAAAAAAAATAATTTGAGTAAGGTAATAATCCATCACATGAAAGGCGCTCTTATTTGCATGCAGTATTTTACAATACTTTTTGTTCTTTAAATATTAATGCTGTTGTGGACACTAGACACTTCAGCAAACTTAGCTAATTATAAGTTTTTATTATTAATGAGTTTTGAATATTACTAGGTATGTAAATAAATTCAGGCATTTGAAAATCCATCCATCCATTTTCTGAAACCACTTGTCCTATTCAGGGTCGGTGGGGGTCCAGAGCCTATGAGCACAAGGCAGGGAATAACCCAGGATGGGGCACCAGCCCATCGCAGGGCACACTCACACACCATTCATATAGGCACA
>JAODKN010000037.1:22251753-22266825 GCA_026774425.1 Petrocephalus zakoni
GTAACCCTGGGATAAATGTGAGGCACTGCCTTTTCATTCAGGGTAACCCTGGGATAAATGTGAGGCACTGCCTTTTCATTCAGGGTAACCCTGGGATAAATGTGAGGCACTGCCTTTTCTTTCAGGGTAACCCTCGGATAAATGTGAGGCACTGCCTTTTCATTCTGGGTAACCCTGGGATAAATGTGAGGCACTGCCTTTTCATTCAGGGTAACCCTCGGATAAATGAGAGGCACTGCCTTTTCATTCAGGGTAACCCTGGGATAAATGTGAGGCACTGCCTTTTCATTCAGGGTAACCCTCGGATAAATGTGAGGCACTGCCTTTTCATGCATTTTTATTCAGGGAGGCCCTGTTGGGGGAGGCACAGCTTGTGCTGACTTTGCACTTACTCCTGCTGCTTATGCCACCTATCCGCACATGATCTATCTCTCAGATACGCTGTTTGCTTTAATCGGTGTCCAGATTTGTTCTGCTGATTGAATGCATGTGTTTGGCTGTGTAATGCCCACCACAGCAGAGCCTATCTGGGGCCTGCCCTCTTTCTCATGCTGTGGGCTTTGCACTGCAGGGTCTAGACTAGGGGTGCCCACACTTTTTGGCCGTGTGAGCTACTTTTAAAAAACCTACATTTATATATATACACACACATATATATATTACATACATACACTCAGTATATTGGGTATATTTCATATATCACTGCATGAACCCTTGCGGTAAAATACAGTCCGATACATTTATGGTTCCTTACTAGGTCCGGCTCCCCCACTATTTTTTATATCCCCTTCCTAGTACATATAAATCGGAAGGCTAGCTGGGTCACTTTGCTCACTGGAGTTCTGCAGTAGCTCCCCAGACCTTTGCCTTTCCTGCATGGTGACGCATTAGAAGAGTAGTTGTTATGGTAACCTAATGTAACAAAGTTTTAAGCAACAGCAGACTGGCCGCCCTTTGCACCAATCAAGTGGCGAATGGCAGAGGGAGGACAGATGATTGGCTAAACATCGCGTGATCTACCCACACTGCCTTTGCGATTTTATTGTATTGTATTGTATTGTATTGGGCACCCCTGTTCTAAACCAACATCCCCATGAGGTACATCCCACAGTATGAAACACTTTACTCAATGGCATACAAGTTTTCATTTCTATTTACATTCACAGCCAATTTATACTTATTTGGAAAACATTATGCGGTTTCTGACTTCTTGGTGATCACTGTGGTAAGTAGATAACTCAATTCTGGAATCGTGCCCTTTGACTTCCGTCCATCAATGCATTTTCTGTAACCGCTTGTCCTATTCAGGGTCCTGGGGGGGTCCAGAGCCTATCCTGGAGGTTATGGGTGCAAGGCAGGGAACAACCCAGGATGGGGCATCAGCCCATCACAGGGCACTCATCCTTAGACCACTATTGTAAAATCTGACATGTAATTAAAATGTGCGTCAGGCCTACAGTACCTATTGTCTTTGTCCAATGTGTTTCCCTATTGTGTCTAGTAATTGCTAGTTATCCACCCCTGATTGCCCCCATGTGTCGGACCTGTGGTTTCCCCTTATTTGTTGGGGTTTATGCTCCAGCCCTGCTAATCAAACATTTGCTTTAATAAACTGGATACAATTTCATTTGTGAGTGTATGCTTAATTAAATTATAATGCTAAACAAGTTAATATGGCATACCTTTTCATGAGCATGTTGCTTAGTTGGAGAGAATCCCATAAATTCCCTCATATCGGAACAAATGACACAGACTACTGTTAAAAATGTAGGGTTCTGTTATCAATTTTGGGTGTTTCCCATCCATAAATTTCCTATAGCCACTTATCCTATTCAGGGTTGCAGTACCCAGAGCCTATCCCCGAGGCTACGGGCGCGAGGCAACACCCCAGGATGGGGGGGCTAACCCATCAAAGGGTGTGTTTTCCACAAGCAATTCAAAAAGCTTAATATAAATTCTGCCATTTTATTTTAAAAGTTACATTTTGTTCATGTTATACATCAAGCTTGCATTGGATACGCTGAAGGAAAAATGAATCAATGTGAGGATGGATGGGCCAGTAATCTATATGATTAAACTTCAATTCAACAAAATTATTGCTTTTTTGTCACTGTGTTGCCACTCAGAATTCTAACAAAACTATCAATTCTCAGTACACACAAGCATACAGACAGATAGATAAAGCTAGTCTTAAAGTGGAAAAAGTGGGAGTATTATTAGAGTAATCTACCCTCTGTTTAATTAAATTAAAATGTTTTCATAAATGTGAGCACTGTACATGGAGTACTGTACAATAAATGAAATGAGGCGACGGAAACCTAAGGTTAGCTTTGAGAAATCTGCTTCTGTAGGGCTGTACCTCATCCTGACCGAAATGCTGTGGCTATAAAGAGAATAAGTTTGCTTCCGAACCTGAAGAATCATTTTAAAGTCGGTAATGTTGACTCACCTTGCAACGACTTCCAGGATTTTATGAAGGACCTGGACAATAACTGCCTAATATTAATATACCTGTGTACTAGTTTCTTATTGCTTTTGCTGTCTTATAAACCATTTATACGCAACATAAAACAAAGAAATGAAAAAAAAAATATTTGATCATTATTAAGGTCATGCAAAACCTATATTTATTCGAGAAACTTTTTATAATGCTGCTTCTAAAGCAGAAAGCTCTTAAAGCTGCTTAAAACTCTTTCTTTAGTTTACTGTGGTATTTTAATGAACAATTGTCACACTGTTCCCTCATTTGTCTCTCTCCATGCATAACTAAAACAGATTGCAAGGCTGTTGTGAATAGTTTTTATCAAAGTAAAGTATGATCATTTATACCCATCCATTCATCCATTTTCTGAAACAGCTTGTCCTATTCGATAATTTGTACCAGACGTCAGAATAAGAATCATGTGATTTCATTTGCGCTGTCATTAGCTTGCATAAGCCTGGTTATCAGGTTTTGCAAGAAGAGATATTGATAGAGATCTTTAAATGCAAAATTATAACAATCATAAATAAAACCCCTCTAAATGGGCACTTTTTGTTTGCTGAAAGCTGAAAATTATTAAACATATCATCTGTATATATATATATATATGTATATATATATATATAGTATATTGACAATGACAAAGATTTCTTATCTTATATTTTCCCTTGATACTTGTATATCCACTCGCTGTGCCCCCCAGGAAGCAGAGGACAATCCACATAACGGAGCCATGGTTGGGAACTGAACCCACAACCTTCAAGTTATGAGGAGAGCATTGGTCCTTTATGGTCTTTTATATATTAATTCCATTAATAAAGATTTTCAATAAATATTACTTTAAAAACACTATGGACGATGAGAGAGAAACAATACATCCTACCACTACTGGTCACCTCGACATGGTTTCATACACAGTGTGCCCCCGTGTGCGACCTGTGCACCTCATGTCACTGGCCTGCCTTACTACAGGAATATGCAATAAGGATGTTGGTTTCTTTAGTACTCAGTAAAAGATGGTGAATACAATGTATGTTAACTTGCAGTCTTTGCTCATACAGCCTTGTATCTAGGAACCCCTGTCGTACAACACAGCAGGACCAGTGGGCTATATTTTTGGCTTTGTGAAGCATTTGGAAGCATTTGTTCACTTACATGTACCATATGTGTGTGTATGTATACATACATATATATATATATTAATATTCACACACCAGCTATTGAGGCAGCAATAGGGCAAATCAGTTTTACTTTGTATTATGCTTCTCGTCTGATTATAATTTCAGCTACAGAGACTTAATAATAGTGTTGATTCTGACTGATTTACTGTGAATGCGGGCTGAGTAATGATCAGGCTGGGAAGCAGGTGGATCCCTTTGAAGACTTCTTGCCTCACAAAGGTGGGGAAATCTATTGAGAATATGAAATTAAAGGTACCAGACAAAAACCCAGCCTAGAATTAGTGAATAGAAGTGCAGTGGCTCTGCTCTTCATAGCATCATAATGGGAAACTTCAGATCTGCTAAGGAAAACTGAAATTCCCCAGAAGCCATGAATGAAGGGTAAAAGGGTAAGTTTGGAGAGTCGCCTTTTCATGTGCTGAATTGTAGTGTGGGGGGCTGGACAGGGAGACTCTGCTATTCTCTATTTTATGAAAGATTACCACCCTTAGCATCTGTATTCACAGAAAAAGGGCATACTGGACATGATGATCATTAAGAAGAGGGACTATGAGAGTCTGAAGCTTTATAACAGCTCGCTGGCAATGGGGTTTAAAGGGGGTAGGCCATTACCCTGTTTAGGGCTTGACTTGGGTTTTGAAATGCTCTAAACTCCATTTACGTGAAAGCTGCGGACAGGATTAATTTGCTGCGATCAGCATATTGAGTGCTGCAGTGCACACTGAGTGCCCATGTTATGGCACAGAGGCTGAGTGGGTAGACTCTCCTCATGCCGGTTCCCGAACCCGTCTGCAGTCCTGAGTTTGACCCTACCTCTTTCTGCGTGGAACTTGTCCCTGTGTTTGTGTAGGTTATTGGTACTTTTTTTCATAGAAGTACTCCAATTTTCCGCCCACAATCCATAAGCGTGCCAAAAAACAGTACCCTCAATACAATAACAACCGAAATATCTGTTTTGAAAATGCCGTAAGGCATCCAGCCCTCCACTTACAGAAACAGGGATGTTTTTACTGACACAGTCACACATAGATTAAAGCTCTGCCTGTAAGTATTTTCATTATCGAATGCACCTTCAGTATTATTTTTGATTTTAGGCACCCACAAATGATATGACTGGCCTGGAGCTGTACATTAAACTTCACCTCCATCAAGGTCATACTGTGTAATCTTAACTCTCCAAGCTGTGAATCCAGCTGAACTTAATCATGACTGACATGGGGCCCTAGACCGCATCGGGGGAGTTCAGTCTGTACCGGGCAGAGCGATACATCAGACGTGGGCACGGATAAATGTATGCTGCCCTGAGGCCTACGGTGAACTGGAATTATTTGGTCAAACCTTATCGAGACAAACCATTCTGCATATTATTCACTTGAAACTCAAAGTTCTCTGCCAGACCAGACTGGGTAACTACACGTAAAAAGGATCTCATCTACATTAACCCAGAAATCCTTGAACCCTAAATAATGTTGGCTCTAAAGAGACCGCTGTTGCGACATGAGGCCCTGACGCTGAAAAAGCCGCAGAGTAACATCGGCGGCACCCAAAGTGACGGCCTGGCTGTGCACTAAGTCAAGTGGTGCCACCATGAGTTAGACACCAGCTGCTCTGATGTTTAAGTAGGACCGCAGAAAGTGAAAACTGGGACAGAATACTTTGCATCCTGAGGACTCACTGGCTGGAAAATGTGTGGAAAAAAAGCCAGAAATCCGACAGTGACAGAAATTCTAGATCCTGGAGTACTGCCCCCTGGCAGTCAGGTTTTATTAACAACAGCCTAAGCATTTTCAGCTAACCTACCGAACACTATCACTCTAACGTGAACTAAGCAAAGGTCTATGCCATATATTTGAGGGAGGTGTGATCCAGTACTGACACAGATGACATACTGGAAGTGTTGTGTTACAGGGAATTCCTTAAAGAACCAGAGCTTCTGTTTGTACATGGATGTTTTTGACTACACACATGTTCTAAATGGTCACACTATAAAATGTCACATTCAGAAATGATAAGAGTAATACTGCCAGCCCTTGTGACCCTGACTGGAACGGTCGATGAGAAGATGGATGGATGGATGGTATACCCCCAGGATATGCAACTCTTCTAACTTAACTTAACCTTTTACCTATACAGATGCATCACACGCAATATTTATTCACCCTTTATAAGATCATTTTTGGTCTGTGTTCAACAGCTGTGTGTCAAGGTGAAGGAATATAGGAAATATAATTAGATACAGTGTATATCTTGAACTTTTGGTGGCATTAGATATTTTATAACAAAATAATCAAGGTTTTTAATTATTCTTCCTGATTACTCTGGTATTTTTTTTTTAATATTCCGTAATAAGCAGTATAATGATCTATAATGGGTTCTGACTATGCAAGTTTCCTATAATTACATTGACGTTAATAGAGTCTATTCAGGCCTGCTCTTAGCAAATTATGACTGTTCAAACAGGTTTATTATTACTATAATATTATTCTTATTATTATTCTTATTACTAATGAGAGAACTACCAGTTCTTTTTAAAGGGAACCACCAGTTCTTTTTAAAGAGAACCACCAGTTCTTTTTAAAGAGAACCACCAGTTCCTACTCAATCCTTTCTTCTATACAAGGCACAAAACTGTTGTTCTTCATTCCATTAAATAATTCAAAGTCCACTAGTGTGTGAATCTGTGTGTGTGTGTGTGTGTGTGGGGGGGGGGGGTCATGTATTTATTACATTGTGGCGTCCAAAATTTCACCTTGTGTGGACCATTTTTTTCAAACTCCATAAGGGGAAATTCAATTTGACAAAAATCTGTGACTGCAATCAAAAAACTAAAAATGGTTAGGGCTGGGTAGGGGTTGAGGGTGTCATTGATAGGATTAGGGTTTTTCCTGTAGAAATAAATATACGGTCTCCATAAAGATATTAATACAAACGTGTGCATGTGTGCATATGTGTGTCTGTGTCTGGGGGTGTGTGCGCCCAGTGATGATGGCCTGCCAGCCTGCCAAGGGTGTACCCCAGCCGTGTGTGCCGTGTTGCCTGGGAAAAGCTCCAGATTCCCCTGTGACCCTTCTCAGCAGAAGCGGCTGGAAGTTGGACGGATATCCATGTTGAAGTGCTTTGAAATAACTATTCAATTTTTTAGGCTGCACATACTACAAGGATATGGCTCTTAACGAGATTATCTATTACTATCAAAGTACGGAGAAGATATTTTCCCCACCTGCTAACAAGTAGGACCCATATACACTTATACTTTTTATAGGTGCAAGTTAGAATTACAGGATTAACTGCTGACATAGGACCATATACACAATATATTCATATTTAAGAAATAAAAACACAATACAATAAATGTTGCATTGGTGTATATTAGCACATTTGGAGCAACAATTATCTAGTGACGTTTGAGCGTCTGTGTGTTTATTTAGGCATTTACACATAGACATATACACATACATGCACACACACACAAAAATTATTATTATTATTATTATTATTATTATTACTTACCACCTCACATTTATTAATTTGTTTGTTTGTTTTTAATACAGCAGATGAACTCAAGCAGGCCAAGGATAAAATGCTTCATGTGTCAGCTCATTTTCTGTAGCAAGTGTGTTCTTATACTCAAAATCCTTTACTTAATATCAGTAAATGTACAACGAAGGCAAATACATAGCATTCAAATGACTCTGAATGAATGATTTTTTTAATGGATTCCAGGAAGAAACAATATCTGAGTGGCATTAAGAATTTAACTTTTCTGCTCTGTGGTAGTTTGTGGGGCAGAGATCTCGCATGCAGGCCATCACAAAGGCAGGGGGCAGTGGTGTTCAAACAAACAAAATGGATTTATTATTCAAAACTAGATCATAAAATGGTAAAAGGGCCCCTTGCAAAAAATAACCACAGGCACACTAGAAAAAAGAGCTACCCAAAATAAGCTGAGGAAAAGCAAAGAACCCAAATAAGTACAGTAAATGAATACAGAAGTAGGTGTGGACACGTCGTCCTAAGATCGGGCAATTAGGCTAGCTAGATAAATGTCGTTTTAATGGTCACATTTACCTTTAGTCATTAGGGTGGTGATCACTTACTACAGTCTTACAATAGGTCACAAAAATTCCGCTTGAAGCCTTTGTATTTATAAGATTTGTATGATAATATGTTGTCCAATATGGTGAAAGGAGAAAAAAAATCCACTAAACAAAGACTATTGATAATGAATTATGATTACAAGTAAGTTAAGTGGAGTGAACTCAGTGAAGTTAACTAAGTGCACTGTTTAGCGCGGTAACCTCATGCGTCCGGGGATGGCGGTTCAGATGCGGGCCGCAGCTTTGTGTGCCTTCCTTGTGGGTTTGTGCGGCTTCCTGCTGGGTAATCTGCCGCCCTCCTACAGTCATGAAATGCGAAGTGCTGTTTCTATCCCGGGTGTCTCCTTGGCTTGTTTCCCGGGTTCGTGGGATAGTCTCCAGGCTCACCACAAACCAGATGCAAATTTGTTAACCTTTGCAGTTATGTCTGCAAACTGTCAAAAAATAAGGCAGGAAGCCATCCGCCCATAACTGCTTGTTCACTGCAGAGTAACGGTAAGAATACAGTGAACAGTGTAAAAACGGCAGCTCCCCTAAGTGCATGTTCTCGGGCTATAAGGAGACATTCACACGCTTACTCACAGCAAATGATGATTGTTCAACCAGGTATTTAATGATAAAAGTGATAAGTCAAGATTTATTTTTGTATGATATATGATTCCGGGAGGAACGGAAGCTCATTACTGCCTAACTCCTCCGGGGTTGGGGGTTTGACTTCAGCTTATATTGTGGGTGTTTGTGCGGCTCTCCTCTTCTTCCTGGCTCAGTCTTGCTTTGCTCCTGCAATCTCAGGACATGCCATTAAGCTAGCTGGGGCCTCATCATTTCTTGTTGTGCACATGTAAGCCCCCTGGTATGGACTGTCACAATGCCAAGCGCCAGATGAAGTGGTGTAAAGCACACCACCACCAGACTCTGGAGCAGTGGGAACGTCTTCTGTGGAGGACAAACCACGCTTCTGTGTCGCTACTCTGATGGACGAGTCTGAGTTTGGCCAGGAGAACGTTACCTGCCTGACTGCATTTTGCCAACTGTAAAGTCTGATGGAGGAGGGATAATGGTGTGGGTTGTTTGTCAACGGTTGAGCTAAGCCCCTTAGTTCCAGTGAAGGGAACTCTTAATGCTTCAGCATACCAAGACATTTTAGAAAATTCTTTGCTTCCAACTTTGTGAGAACAGTCTGGGGAAGGTCCTTATCTGTTTCAGCATGACTGTGCCCCAGTACACCAGTAAAGGCATGGTTGGGAGTCTGGTGTGGAAGAACTTGACTGGCCCACCCTGACCTCAGCCCCATGGAGCATCTTTGGGATGACCTAGAATGGAGATTGCGAGCCAGGCCTTCACATCGACCATAATGCCCCACAGACACACTCCAAAACCTCATGCAATGTCTTCCCATGAGAGCGGCACCTGATATTGCTTGAAAAGGGGGACCAACTCCATATTGATGCCTATGGATTTAGAATGGAATGTCATAAAAGTTTGTGTACAGGTATGTGTAATGGCCAGGTGTCCTGATACTTTTGTCTATATGGTGCATTATCATCTGTATAAACACTATAAATACACAAATTTATAGATGCTGAATGAACTACAATAGCACTTGTAACTGTATGGCAATTATATACAGTATTTCCCAAAACCTTTTCATCATTCCTTACTAGTTGGCCTGCTTTAGCTGGAGGCAGACTCCGGTTATACTGGAGGCGACGGGAGATGGTTTGACTTTCCATTGCCCGTGTAATGGAATTATTTATACACAGACCTCTGATGAACCGCAAAACCTATAAAGGGTGGAAAGAAGAGACCCCACTTAGAATAACCCATTTTCATTACAATGTCTATGTCAAAAAAAAAATAATGATTAGAATTCAGGCCACTGGTTCAGAAAACGCCGCTTGCAGTCCATCAGTCACCTATTAAATTAGACGGCTGTTTCCATTGTTGATCATGTAAAGTCATTTAATAGGACTGACTCACTCTCTGATGCCGCATCTTCTTAATCCACTGCAAAATCCGATAAAAGAATGTTCAGTAGACGGAACAGACATACTGCTAACGCGGATCACGGCACTTGTTTGTAAGCATGCTACTTTCATTTTTTATACAAGAGAACAGGAATTCAAATATCCTGATCCTTGTACATACTTATAAAATGGAAGCAATACTTTGTGTCAAGGCTGCCTAGAGCAGTTTCAACTTGTCGGTGCATAATTTCACTTGAGAGAAATTACATGCTAAATTCAAGCCAAAAAATTGCAGAACGCCTTTTTTGTGTGGGAGATGCCTACAACTCCGTCTGTGCTGGTTGTCATTAATAATTGTCTTTGTACAATGTCTGCCAAATGAGGTTTGTTGCTGGCCCTTCTTACCAGCATTTTCATTGATTACTTTAGTTCAGTCAACTTGACTGTAACAGATAATGTACGTGGAGATTATATACCTACATTTATTCTTTAGGGCAACTCTTGACTGGCAATTTTATTTAGTGTATTCATTGATTGTGCTAAAGTTGAATATATGCATGGTTTATGTGTGTGATGCTTTCATAAATTTGAAATGAACTACACATAGTAAATCCATTCAATTTAGAATTATTATTATTAATATTATTAGACTACTGCATTATGTGGATTAAGATGCGGCTCGTAAAGTAACAAGAAAACATCTCCCATGGAAACGGTATTTTTATTCCAGACGCAGCAAGCATTTTTCATCTATCTGTGTCGACAGCCCAAATTGGAAATAAATTTTCCCTTGGACACCAAACCACCAGCTATACCTGATGCTTTATGTAATCGACTAACAGAATAAAATATTCACAAGAGAGACGACGGAATAAAAAGAACCCTTAACAGTAGCAGGGAAAAGGTGGATAAAAACCAATACGTTCGGAATGAATGTCAGAACAGGAAGCCAATTTCGCTCGCTCTCTGTTTAGATGTTTTTTTTTTTATTATTATTTTATTATTTTTTTCTGCCTTTTCTCTAGAATGCCCCAGCAGTCGGATTTTTGCCACTGCAGCTCGGCAGAGGGTGTAAGATCTTCCACTGAGCAGCCCGGCAGAACAAGCAGAGCCTCTTAGTAACCCCGTTTGTAATTCGAAAACACAGTAAGACAGGAGTGTAGACGGGCTAAAAGAGCTGGAAGGACGAGCGGATTGCGGAAATCTCCCAGTCGGCTGAGATCGCCTGTAAATGTCGGTGCCTGGGCGTGATTTGGGAAGCCCGGGAGAAAGGGACGGCGCGGCAGAAAGCCATGCACTGCGAAGGGAAGCACGGATTTATAAAAAAATGCAAGGTCAGTCATTATTGAACTAAAAGCACAATGTGCCGCTTGATGTTGTGCCATGTTGTCTTTCATTCGTTTAAAAGATGTGCCGGAGTTTCCCATTAGAAGATTGCGTTTACTGTAAAGAATTTGGTGGACAGTTAACAGTGCTGGTCTGGATATATACGAGCCGAAATAGGAATGAGCGGAATCACTGACTGCCTGCCTCTTTCTCCCCTGGATGCTTTTAAATTTCCAAGCCGATTTGTTCATTTGTTAATTGCATTCATGTCTTGAAATCGGGAATGAATTGTGGTAAAAAATGTTGCTTTGGATTCTGTTACTGAAGGCGGCTCTTTGTGTTGCTGGTGGAAACATTACGAGGGACATTTGTAAAGAGCAGATCTGCTCCTGTAATGATGTAGAAGGAGATCTACATATCGACTGCGAAAAAAGGAGCTTTTCTAACCTGCACCATTTGGCCGGTCCCAGTTCGCAGTTTTATCACCTACTGCTGCACGGGAATTCCTTGTCCAGACTATTTCCCAATGAGTTCGCTAACTTCTACAATGCCGTTAGCTTGCATTTGGAAAACAATGGTTTGCACGACATCGTCCCCGGAGCTTTTTTGGGGCTGCAGCTGGTCAAACGGCTACACATAAATAACAACAAGATGCGATCTTTCAAGAAGAACACGTTTTTGGGCTTGGACGACCTGGAATATTTACAAGCCGATTTCAATCTTCTCCGCGACATCGAGCCGACTGTGTTCAGGGACTTGAATAAACTTGAGGTTCTGATCCTGAACGATAACCTGATCAGCACGCTCCCCGTTAGCGTGTTCCAGAATGTGCCCATAACTCACCTAGACCTGCGTGGAAATCGAATTAAAACGCTTCCATACGAGGGGGTGCTTGAACAAATCCCGGGCATCGCCGAGGTGTTATTGGAGGATAACCCCTGGGACTGCAACTGCGAGCTCATCCCCCTTAAGGAATGGCTGGAGAACATACCACGCAATGCCTTGATCGGAAGGGTGGTCTGCGAAGCCCCCACCAGGCTGCAGGGAAACGACTTAAACGAGACATCGGAGATGGACCTGTGCCCTTCAACGCTGGACGTGGACTCGAGTTTGGCAGCACCCCCGACGCAGCAATCTGGCCCCAATTCAACGCCCATCAGAATGAACGGCGAAGCCGAGAGCCCGACTGCCGCGGCCAAGCATAAGAGGCGCTCTAAATCACGGGAGAACTGGCAGATCAAAACCAAACCCACTGCCATGGCCACCGTGAACCTGAGAACCGAGCAGATACTCAACGCATCGTGCCCGGTCTCCTGCAGCTGCAGGCTGCCCGAGTCCAGACAGGGGCTGAAGGTGAACTGCGAGAGGCAGCGCATCGAGCGGCTGACCAGCCTGAAGCCCAAACCCCAGAACGTCGAGGAGTTAAACCTGAGAGACAACAGCATCCACTCTGTCAAAAAGAACTTCTTCAACGATCACAGAAATCTGATCCTTCTCGACCTGGGGGGAAACAACCTACGAGTGATTGAAAACGGCACCTTTCAGAACCTCGGCGCATTGAGATGGCTGTATATGGACAAGAACTACCTGGATACCCTCAGCGTGGAGATGTTCGCTGGACTGCAGAATCTGGAATATCTGAGTCTGGAATATAACGAGATACAACTTGTAATGGCCGGGACCTTCAATCCCATGCCCAATTTAAGGGTCCTGTTCCTCAACAATAACTTATTAAAATCGTTGCCGGTGGATATCTTTAATGGGGTCTCTTTGTCACGGATCAGTCTGCACAACAATTATTTCCCCTTCCTCCCGGTGGCCGGCGTGTTGGAGCAGCTGGCGTCCGTCGTACAGATCGACCTGCACGGCAACCCCTGGGAGTGCTCCTGCAACATTGTTGCCTTCAAACAATGGGCCGAGAAGATCGGCTCGGACGTCATCGCCGGGGATCTCAAATGCGAGTCGCCGGAGGAGTTCTGGAAGAAGGACTTCCGACAGCTGCGGAGCGACCTGCTGTGCCCGCAACTTGCCGACAAATCGCCGTCGGCCCCCTTGGGCAGAAACAGCACTTTCTCCGCAGATACTGCGACACGCTCCAGCTCGTACCCGGAGCCCAGCAGAGTCTCCATCTCGGTGCTGGTGCCCGGGCTCCTGCTCGTCTTCGTCACGTCTGCCTTCACGGTGGTGGGGATGCTCGTGTTCATCCTGCGGAACCGCAAGCGCTCCAAGCGGAGAGACGGCAACTCCTCGGCGTCCGAGATCAATTCTTTGCAGACAGTGTGCGACTCGTCGTACTGGCATAACGGGCCTTACCGCGCAGACGGCTCGCACAGGGGCTTCGACTGCGCTGCCCACCCGCTCTCCGACTAGTGATGGCACTGAGGATGCATTAAGAAAAAGAAAAAGGAAAAAAAAAACACCAACAGCTCTCTGTGATGTTCGTGCAGACAACTGATCACTGATGTTAAAATCTTCCCTATGTCGGATATATTGTATTTACGTTCGCTTCTGCAGACTATTGTCTGTGAATATCTGTTAATGAACCAACTGTACTATATGTAGCCATTGACACTATACAATGCAGATGGTGGCCATCAGACTGAACATCTGAGAAAGGAAAGCTGCACGGGCGCATGAATGTAATGTACATAAACTGCTGTATCATACATGCATGAACCGCAAAGTCTCAACACACCAATGAGGTCCGTAATAATGGCAGAAGCATTCGACCCGTTCTTTAATGTTATATAATATATACACAAAATACATAAATATATTAAAAGTGCCATTTCTCTATTTTTTTTGTGAATATTCTGTAACGATTTGTATTTGATGTTTTAAACTGTTAACAAAACAAAGATAGACTACTGGGAAAAATCTAAATGTTCTGCATGTTTTTTTTATTATTATTTTTAGGCCTATTATTTATTATTTTACTTTTTTATTAGTTGTCATTTGCTACCTGGATTATTTATATATAGATCAAACCTTAGATATGTGCCAAATCATCTCCTTCTGAATGTTAAATGTGTTCTCCTTAGTAGTAAATTTCTCAAGTGGTACATTTTCAGAGATACGGGTGCAAATCAGCATGACCGATTAACACGCTCTCTTGCTTATTCTGCAAAGGCAATCATAGACGAATGCTCTGTGACAACGTGTTAATAGGTTTACTTCGGGGCAGTCCCGAGCTACATATCTGAGGGTTTTATAATGGCATATTTTTTCAAAATAAAACTTTGAAACTACAAGGCTGTCTCCGAATATATGAGATTATGTGGACATAATATTGACACAACACAAAAGTAATATTACCCGCATCCGTTGTAAACTTTTCTCAGGCATTTGATTGCGTTCAAGTCAGGAGAAATGGCGACGGAATTGCGGCAATCTAGGCCGATGTAAAATAATTACAGCTCTATTATTGCATGTGTTTGTTGACAGTCTTATTACGAGCCGTTGGCAGGTATTACAATCAATATTTGGCTAAGTGAGCTGGTGGGGTCGCTGTTGCATCTCCACCAGTGAAGGGAGAAATAAGAAAAGGCCGGAATCAATCTATTGCGTTTTGCTTTTCGCAGAAATTTAAATTTAAAATTACGAAGTGATGTCATGGTTAAGGTGATGATATAGGCCTACACTATGTTTCTGCTGTACATGGACATTTACTGACAGTCGAATGCTTGCTAGCTGCAGGGAGAAAAAAGAACAATTTCTCTTGCAGTTACTGATTGTGTAGTATATGTACAAATATGTCAGCTTCGATTTTTATTGCTTATTTTGGCTGATTTGTATAGTTGTATGCATGCATAAAATACTCATTTTGGAGTTTGAGTATTTTCAGAAGAGTGAAATTTAAAGCTGCAAAAAGTTATTTATAAAACCAGTCAATAATCATAAAACCAAATCTTGCTATTTATTTTTTTTTAAATAGTGGCCACTTTATTATTATTATTATTATTAATTTGAAAGAATATCCATCATTGCCTTTTTACAATCTGATATAAGCTCACAGCTGC
>JAODKN010000037.1:22269656-22282840 GCA_026774425.1 Petrocephalus zakoni
AAACTTAGTGCCAACTTTTAAATTGTTTGTAAAAGTTTCCCCATTTCAATACCTTGGTTATATTAATGGTTGTTGCATCTGCCTCCTGCTGGTCTGCTGGAATATCATTACGCGTGCACTGACCACGACCATCTGCATCCACGGACAAATGGAGTCTGCAAACAAGAGTCCACGCTCACAGCCAAGTGCGGGAAGGTGGGATGTGAACTCGGCCCAGCACGCCAATATTAGCGCTGTTTTTGTCAATGCTCATATTGTTGACTCCACAGTGAGGGTCACCATAACTGATGCAATACCTGATGTTGCAGGAGCTGGATCGGCTGCGCAGGGAAGGACGCGCCGCTCTTCTCTCACTTGACATGTGGCATGTCTTTTCGTATTTGCTGCTTCGCGATCCTCCTGGCACAGCGTTGTCTCCACAATGCCCTTGCGCTGATGTATATGGAGCCCCGTCATGCATGGCTGCCCTGTTGTGCCCCATTGCAGAGTTATAGCCATGGGACATGTGACAATCCGGCGGCTAACTGTTTACGAGCCTCCTGCCACCTTGGCTGCTTCGCGGCTAACTGTTGCCGCTCTCAGCTGCGTGCCTGTTTTAATGTAATCACCATCTGCCGAAGGGAAAGATTTCCCAAATAGACACCTCCTGTGCTAATTACTGAGTTAATATTCCACATTATCTAAAAAAAAAAACTTTATTATAATTACCTTCCTATTTCCAGGGAAATTTTATTTAGAAAATCTATGGTTTGCTGGGTGGGCCCTCGGCGATGTGGTGCCCTAGGCGAGTGCCCTCGGCGATGTGGTGCCCTAGGCGAGTGCCCTAGGCGAGTCCCCCCACTGGCGCCCCCTGTCCAAGGCAAGGTGAAATTGGCTGGCCAGTCGATGCCCTGTCAGAAAATGGCAGCCTAGCAGCTGCTTATGTCATTTACAGGACTGACAGGCCCTTGTATAAATTGTGATGTACTTGAATGAATCACTTGGGTTCAGCTGACTCTAATGACACATTTAGAAATCATATACAGTTAGTGTGACTAAGTGAAAAATATTCTTCTATCCAATGTACTGGCAGTGGGGTTCGTGGGATGGGGAACCGGCTTTAAGGAAAGTTATTCAGCACCCTGTGCCCCATGGGCACCCAGCCATTAGTAAGAGTTGCTATATGGTGGCTGTGTAACAGGATACATTCTGAGTTTTCCCCCACTCTCTTCCACAAGCCATGACTATAGCATAGTGGGGAATAAATCGCATATGTGTTATATATGGAATCTTCATTAATGTAAACCTTACAGGTATGTTTTTGTTTATCATTGGTACTGAATTTTATTCAGAAATGTGTTACACGTGGGAAAAAGGTGAAGAAATACTAGTTTTACTTCTCTTGCACTTATCATAATTTTATTTATTTTTTTTATTTAAGACAATGATAATGATGGGCCATTCCAGGGATTTAGCTAAGTTAAGTATGGTCAACAGTAATGTATTTATATTCATATGATGCGCATATAATTGATAATATGTCATTCCTATACCCTGTGTGCAGAATTATAAGGATAAAGTGTATTTCACAGTTATACCCTGCCTTATGTCATTAATCAGTGCTGAGAGCCCCATTGTAAGCCAATTTTTAATTGAAAAATAATGCCTTAAAAATGCTAGACATAGATATAGTCATTTCCATTGACATAAATGCACCTTTAGTTCATCATAAAAATCAGTGTTCACTTTGCAATCTTAAAAGTCAATGTTCCCATAGTATGCAATTTAGTGTTTTATTGTTCATTTTAACCCATTTTAAAATAAGTTTTTATTATTCTGGTATTGCTAATTATTACAGACAAGCAACGTAAAGCTATAATGTGCATTTGTATCTTTTGTTCCGAACAATATTTTGAATTGATGAATCTCTAATTAAGAATGTGCTGTTTAAAAACAGAGCATGTTCAGCATTTGGTCTGAGTGCTTTCTGTATGGAAAACGAAATGCGAAAACGAAGATACTTTCCTCTTCAGAATGATTAAGCAAATTATTATTACTATTAAAAATGGGCCGAAAGAGGACCTTACAGAGAGCAGAGAAACAATTGTAAAGTGCCAGTCAGAAGGATGCGAAAGAATCCAAATTGCTAAACCCTTAAAATGTGATAATGTGACAGTATAATCAAGTGTTTTGTGGCCAACAGACAAAGAGGATAGAAGAAGCATTTAGAGAGAAGAAGACACAGATTATCTCCCAATGATTTGTGTCAAATTAAAGGGGAGACTTCCAGAAACCCTTTAGAATCAAGTGCCACCATTTTTCAAAACTGCAATCTGAATTGAATCTCTAAGTACTAGGTGCAGTGTGCTATGTCACAAAGGCTGAAACATGACCTCCACTCAATAAGGCACACAAGCTAAAACATTAAGAATTGGCACGGTCTCGAAACTGATGTTTCAGAGTTTTTGTGGACAGATGAGACTTTTGATGAAGTGGGCGGATGGGCCAGTGGATAGACACCTTCTTCATGTGCCAACAAGGTGGTAGAGGACTGATGGTGTGGGCTGCAGTTTTCAGTGATTTCAGTGAACTTCTCAGACCTTTCAGATTTTCAGATGGTATAAAAATGAACTACAAGTTCTACTGACAATGTCTAGAAGATATCTTCTACAAAAACTGGAACAGGAAGAAGGCAGCTTTCAAAATGGTTATGATATTCACACAGGATGATGCCCCTTCCTATGCAACAAAGGATTCCATAGATTGGCCAAGAAAGGCTTGAAAGGTGACTGAATCATGACTTAGCCCACCTCATCGCCTGACTTAACCCCCATCGAGAACTATTGAGCCTTAGTAAAGTATGAGATTTACCAAGACAGGGAGCAGTACTTCTGGGAGGTGCCTCAGCTGATATAGAACATGATCAAATCAAAAATCTGACTGGTTCAATGGACAACAGGCACATGGTGGTCATTGGGAAGAGAGGTTGCTACACAGGACACTGAACCTGGTAAAGTGAATTGTATAAAATGACTGATAGTTTGCTATTCTTCTTATAGACTGAATGGCTACAAATGTTTTACTAATTCTGTAGATGAGGAAGAGAGAAAAATCCAAGTAGTTTGATTGCCTAATGATTATGCATACTGACAATCAAAGGCTTTTCTTATATATATTTGTATATGTTTTTTATGTGTTTGTTTTTTTATATGTTTTTTTGTGAAACTCTAATTTAACATTTTCTCTAAATTCTGAATTCTAAATTCATTTTTATACGTCTGCACTGCTTTTACTGAAAAAATATCTCCAGCAATAGTACTTGCCTAATAATTCTGCACACAGTGTATTGTTTTTCATCTGACTGTTATCGATAACTGCTGTTCCAGGAAGTTATTGCGGGAAGCACAGGGCAACGAGCACAGTCCACTTTAGAGGGGATGCCGGCCCATCGCACAGCACACACACAGTAACACATCACGGGCGATTTCAGAATACGGGACGACCTGGAGGAAGCTCCTGTGAGCAAAGGGAGACCAAGCCAGCCGCATACATAAAGGGAGGTGGCCGGAGTCAGACCCAGGTGGCTGAGCAGAGGTGTGCGAGTGCAGTGATACCCAGTGAGTCACCAAGCTGCTTTCATGTTTTATCTTATTTTATTATTATACAGAAATCGCACCAGGTGAGCATGTTAATTCATTAAGGCTTTATTTAACATAGAGTTTAACATCGGTCATGTGGAGAAACGTCTTGCATCCGCTAAAGCAAATGCCACAGCCTGAAAACGGAATACAGTGAAACAGATACTGCATTACTCCCAAAAGCTTCACTGTCACAGGCACAGATGGATGAAAGTAGCAAATGTGCATGTTTATGTAGCACTAATTTAATATGTTTTTCATAGAGCTAATGGTTTTGGAAAACTTAACTGCTGGGCATTTTGATATGAGATTATAAATGACCTCTTCAAAAGAAAATGGCCAAACTTAAAGCAGCAGATCTAGCCATCTATCTCGCTGTATATCCATCATGCACCCATTCTTTCATTTGAAAAGCTGCTTAAGGAACTTGGCTCTCCATATGTGATTGGCTCATGACCTGCAGTCATGCTAACTGTGTATATAAGCAGGTCTAGCTCCACCTCCTTCTTGGTTATAATAATTTCCATAGTGACTTATTTGACTGAAATATTAAATAATGTTGATTTGTAAGATAAATTTAATCCACATCCTGTGACATCAGTCATGGTATCTTGGCATGACGGAACGGCTAAGTTAGAGCTCTGGCTTTTACTTAAAATACTGCGTAATTTGAATACAAGTTACATCACGTTGTCTTTATTCATAAACTTTGTTCTTTTTTTAATTACTGCATTGATCTGCATCAATCAGTTTCAGCACATAGCAAACCAATGCCTTAATCACTCTAACGTGTTATTGCAGTAAGAGAATTTTATCAGATATTGCATTCATTAAACTCTGGTACTCTTAATGCCAAATTTGGCAAGTCATAGCTTACTTGTTCTGCAAAAATGAACAAGGATATGGAAGCATATAATTATACTTAATTATTGTTTTCAGCTGCGTTACTGTGACCAGCAGAGGTCTTGTCTCAAAGCATTTTGTTGGAGATATAAGCAGAATAATATGAAATGCATCTTTTGGAGCTCTGGCCTGGAGCAGAGATACCTCACTGCCGTATGTTTCCATTTATTTAAATAATAATTTCCAAAAGGCATCATCATTTCTAATTTTATACCAGTTTATTCTTTTATTTATTATCAAACAGCTCACACTCCAAGCAGTGCTATTTGATCGTCTGTCTATTTTGAGTATCAAGGCTTTAAATCTCATTAGCTGTACGATTTAAGTCATATTTTAAGCTTTTTTTCCTGCTAGTTTTCCATTATAAGCAAATTAAATAAATGCGGTTCTAACTAAAGTAAATTATGTATTCTAAATACACAAAATAAATGAAAAACAGAGACTGTTGTGTTGATGAAATCTGACCAGTGTGAACTTTCTTGATCATTTTAAATATCCCTCAACTGCTACTTTGTTAGCACTACCAGAAGTTTTGCAATCGTGTTAAAAACGTTTATTTAAAAAAAAATTAAAAATTTATTTTGGTTTTTTTTTTTTTTGCTGGGCTTCATAATTTCAAAACCTTCGTTTTGAAATAGCTTATTGCAATGAAAAATTATATTTCACAAAACTAAAATCTAACAGCTAATGTGAATAAATAAATTATTATTTACATGGTGCCATGTAGCAACTGATATTGTTTGGCAGAGTACATTAAAATACTCTGTGAAAATAACCTTGGGAACACAGATAATGCTAACCTAATATAACTCGATTTCATTGGCAAACACAATACTCTTATGAATGGAGGAATCTAATTGGGAAACAGGTATGAAGTGGGACATGACAAGAAATATATTAATCCAATGCTTAGTACATGAAACACACAGACACGATATATTGTGCTGATCACAGAATGCTAGAGAGGTATAAATGATAATGTGGGAGTGCAAAACAAAGGAGAGGAAATGAGAAGACTAAGCATTGTACTTCGTTTATACCATGTTGTCGTGTTAAACTAGGATGTGTTTTTTGCTAATATGGAAACCATGACACAATTTGTTAATATAGTGTATAGCTGAGCTGAGCTGAGTAGGAGTAAACAAGCTTCAGGAGCTGATCCAATGAAAACATTGCTAACTAGGTTAAGAGGTCAACCACTAATCAAATGAATAGCGAAAATAATACTTTAATTCCTTAACTAGTTATAAACAGGAAAAGAATTGTCCCAAAGGAATTGCTTCACACATCGAGAAAGCATCAAGCATACTTAGAACCACAGATAAATTTACAATCACAAAACTGAAAGACAAAATAGCCATCCCCTTGCCGAATGGACTTTTGAGTGGGCGGGACTTTTCAAGGAAAGGGCCAATCAATGAGAAAAGGTATAATGATACTCACCCAGTAAGGCAGAACAGACAGACAATTATGTCTCGGGTCATAACAGGGGCATCAGCCTATGTGACAGGCTGCAGACTGCCCTGGTTTTGGAGGGATTATGTGAATTTTCTAATAGATATTCCCCCATGGAGAGTTCCTGGCAAAATTCATCCAAAGTGACCCACACCTTTTTAAAAATCTCTCAGAAAGCTCTCCAAATTGTGCAAAACATCTAGCCATAAACACTATAATCATGAATGCCAATTAAAAATGCTGTGCATGGGAGATGGTTAAGCACTGGTAAACAAATCCATGTTAATGTAAAACTGTGCTTACACAATAAAATGCATGACTATCCATCACAAGTTTGCAGAATTATGCAGAAAGCTATTAGTTCTAGGATTTTCAGTAATGTGTACATTCTACACTGAAACTATTCTCTGATTCCTGCAGTGCCAAATAAATACAAGGGACTACGTGCGAAGATAGGCAGTAAATAACAACAGATAACAGAAAATAACCACTGTAGACAGCAAATTCTTTGCAAATACATGTACTGGAGATGAGAAGTAGAATCTCTTCTTTTTAGGACAGATGAGTGCAAATATTTAGCATAATGAAAAACATGTTCGTCAAAACAAAACACTGCAGTTGAAATAGCCGGTAATAACTGTATAGCTGTGCAGAGGGAGCATCCTGCTGTACAGTGCTGTCTGCACACCTTAGGGCCCAGTTTGCAGTTACTGAGAGGGAACTGATTCTGGGCAGTAACAGCATCAGGCTTAATAAGGCGAGTAATGCTGCACTTTGGCAATCCCAGCACACACAAGGAAAGATGCAGCAGATTGGCAAAAGCAGTCAGTTTTAAGCACTGGAACGGTTAGGCTGATGTTCTGACTTCCACTTCAAATGCTTTGTAATTGGAATACAAGCAACTCAAACAAGGCACCAAAATGTCAGCGAGGAAACAGATATTTAAAGGAACGATACGATATCGGAGCGGGAGATCGGCAGGCGGATTGGTCACTGCTGGCGCCGCGTCGGTCCGTCATGGTGAAGAAGGAGCTGAGCCAAAAGGCAAAGCTCTCGATTTACCGGTCGATCTATGTTCCTACCCTCACCTATGGCCATGAGCTGTGGGTAGTGACCGAAAGAACAAGATCGCGAATACAAGCGGCCTCCGCAGGGTGGCTGGGCTCTCCCTTAGAGATAGGGTGAGAAGCTCGGTCATTCGGGGGGGGTCTCAGAGTAGAGCCGTTACTCCTCCGCATTGAGAGGAGTCATATGAGGTGCTTTGGGCATCTGGTTAGGATGCCTCCTGGACGCCTCTCTAGTGAGGTGTTCCGGGCTTGTCCCACTGGGAGGAGGCCCCGGGGAAGACCCAGGACACGCTGGAGAGACTATGTTTCTCGGCTGGCCTGGGAACGCCTCGGGATTCCCCCGGAAGAGCTGGACGAAGTGGCCGGGGAGAGGGAAGTCTGGGTTTCCCTGCTTAGACTGCTGCCCCCGCGACCCGACCCGGACAATCGGTAGAAAATGGATGGATGGATGGATGGATGGAGATACGATACCCCATTAGGCAGTGTACACAATGCTGAACTGGAAATGTTATATATGTGAAAATAATTAAGGAATATGGAAAATGTTTAAGTATTCAGAAACCTTATTTTACCCCTCCATTCTCTCTATAAGATGGGAAGCTGGAATCCCCAAGAAGCTTAACAGCTTAACTTCAGGTCAGATTCTCTACTTTTATGTTCTGTCTTTTTCTACCCCTTAGCAGCTTATGTCTGCTATTATTTTATTTCTCAAGAACTTAGAGCATTATTGCTTGTCGGCTATATTGCTTGACAAGACAAAGATTCCTATCATCTAGAAATGTGGAATAATCTAACAGTGGTGCTGTACAACATTCATGTTAAATAATAAGCATAAGAAATAAGATAAAGTGATTTAGTACAAGTAAAGACGTATTAAACATAACTCTAGAGTGAACTTTGCCTTCTGTTCTGCAGGCTTTAGTGCCTGTCATTTTGACAGGGTGGACATATCCCACGTGGGAGCTGGATGTCGGGAAATTGTAGGCTCTCAAATCCTCTGCTGAGTCTTTCCACGCACATACAATCGTAAAAGGCCATGGTCTAAGGTAACAGGGCAGAGCCATGACACCACTAAGCCAATCTATCTCTGCGCCACACCACAGATGCAATAAAGACCTCCATCAATCTGACGCTTCAAGGGCCATGTCTTGTGGAAGGTGTAAAGAGTTTTCATGTTTTCTAAAACACCTAAACACACAGGCAGAGGAGCATGTGCATACACAATGCGGGATTTCCTGGTCTCATATCTACTTAGTGAAGTTTCGAACAGTGCCATCTCATAAATACAGCATCTGTATCAGAGCTATTAAGATCACAGTCCTCAAGGGCCGAGCCCTGCTGATTTTCCAGCTTTCCCCTCCCTCTCAGCCAGGTGTGAAGCCTCCAGCCAATCAGAATCAGTAATCATTAAACAAACTACCTGGAAGAACTAAAACAAGGCCTGGATTTGGAATCGAGGTCCAAATTTGAAGAGCCCTGATCTATTTTATCTATATACAATACAGGGTGTCTTGCTTTTAAGCATTCCTTTATAACCCTTACAAAAGAAAAGAATTTGTTCTAAATACGACCACGTCCATATATTATAAACGAGTGTGTGAGTAAATAGATACTCATGAAATAAGGAATGAGACATGCTGATTGCAGAGATACTCAACTCCTGGACTCCTACATTGTTGTCCATCTTTTTCAGTCTCTCACACTTTTTGTTCAGATTCATTGCTGAGTAACGATGTCTAAAGAGAAAATGCATGGGGTAGGAAAAGGATAGTCACTTGATAACAGATTTCAGAGGCTAAGAGTGGATTTATGCACTGGTCTGAAATATGAATAACTCTGTATGTAACCAGTCTCTACAACAGTAACTAAGAAGCTATAACACAGAATGTGCATTTGGTACTTGCCAAGGTCTGAGTGTTTCTTTGACAAAATATCAGGTAATTACTGTGAGTGAAACGGTGTGAATCTGCTAATAACACAATGGACAATTATTAGAGTGACTTGTATTAAAAGTAAATATGCTTGAATGATATTTCCCTCATCCTTACCTCAAACCCAATGTGAAAAAGTGCAATAATATCTGAAACCTCTTCATAAGTATGAAAAACTGAGAGATGTCTTCTAAAATTAATTACAAATAATTTATGGTGGAGGAGGGTAGCACCAGCACCAGTAAAAGACAAAAACTTTGTGAAGTTCCTAGACTTTGAGTCCGAGATCGTGGTGGGCATCAGTGGGGCACCTCAGGGGACTGTCCTTTCTTCCTCTTTCTGCTTTGAATGTAACACCAGCCCTTCTACAGAAATTCTCAGCTAACCACTCCATCATAGGCAACATTGGCAATGGAGATGGACCTGAGCTAGAGTAGGGGAGCAGCTGATCTAGGATCTTATCTTGTGTAGCAAGGAGAACAACCTGCAGCTCGACGTCAGCAAGGCAAAGATGCTGGTGGGGGATTTCTGCGTGATGAGGAGACCCTGAGACCAGTCCCCATCCAGGGGGAGGAAGTGGAGGTGATGCAGTGTTATAAGTATCTGAAGGTCCATCTTAGCAGGAGACTGGACTGGGCAAACAATGCAGCAGCACTGTACCAGAAGACAGCATAGAGGCAGCACACTTTTGTACACTGTGGCCTGCTGGGTAAATGGCAATAGTTCTGTAGTAATGGCAGGCGATGCCGAATGCTTTAACAAACTCGTCAGGAAGGTCAGCAATATCACAGGACGGACCCATGTCCCATTGTATGCTGGTAAAATGGAACAATATTATGAACAACTCTGCCCATCCACTCTTTGGGGCACCATCTTATCCTATATATACACACACACACACACACACACACACACACACACACCTTTAGCCACGGACTCATTCCACCATGGTGTACTAAGAAGAAAAGAATCTTATCTTGATTTGTGGGATTTATTACTTACGGAAATGACATTTTCATACCGACATACAGTAGATACAAATATACAGGTTGTATTTTGTATGAGCATGTTATGGCCAGGCATAAGAAAGGAGGGCCCATCCACATAAAACAGGGTTTTATTAACAATACAAGTAGGCCAAGAAATTATATATATATATATATATATACACACACACACACACACACACACATATATTATATACGCACACATATATACACACACACACACACACACAAACAAACAACTAACCACAATGTAAACTAACACTAAAATTACAGCAAAAAGGCACGGGCAGGACGTGTGGGGACAAAGCAACGAGCAGGACAACAGAAGCGCGGGCACAAAACACACAGTAACAACCACACAGTAGCTACACACACACACACACACACACACACAACAACAGAGGGCGATTTGGGAAACAAGGCAAGGACTGGTACATATATACAGACAGATAAAATGGCAGGTGTGAGCTATTACTGTACTTACAAGAGACGAGGGGAAATGAGCCATGGTTTCACTATGGTTTTTTGGGTATCCATGAGTTTATGACTATGGTTTTATCATATTTACCATGAAGTGCTATAAGTAAACCATAGTAGTACCACAGTTACCATGAACTATAAGTAAACCACGGTAATACTATGGGTAGGAGCTTAGTAATCATAATTACCATGAGGTACCATGGTAAAATCATGGTTACTGTAAAAAACCCATACCCAAAACACCACAGGAAACCATAGTAAATTTCCATAAGGGAGGTGAGTTCAATTAAATGATAGAGAAGGTCCAAACACTAAAGTAGACTAAAACCAGGAAAACGGAACATAATACGACCATGCAGCAATACACCAAACGACTAACATAAGTAATCAAGTACAAACAGTTAATTATGACATAGTTTAGTCTGGTCTCCGGCCAGACTCGAACCCATGATGATAAAAGGGCCCGTTAAGCCAGACAGTGTCCAGGGAAGCAGGAGAACATACTAAGCTGAAGACATTGGGATGACTAGCCCCAGGGAACTGACATAAAGGGGCAGATCAGTGGCCACTCCTGACACATGAAAGGTTTTCACTAAAATACCGGCTAGAAAAAAATTTAAACAAATATAATTCTTTATCCTGCAAAATTTTAAAACAGCTACAAGGTCTGAATACTTTTTCAAGGGATATCATTTTTCAAGCTTTTATTTCCACAAATTTAGAAGGCAGGATAAAAATAGGATGATTTAAATAATTTAAATAATGCCACACAATATATGGTAAACCAACACAGCAGCACTGGCAGCTTGTACAAAAGCACCACCTGTACCTCATTCCACAAAATGAAAACTGCTCCATTTAAATTCATCCCCTAATTAACAGTCCAAATACAGGTGTGGAGCAATTAATCAATTAAGGAGATGACAGTCATTACTAACACATATGTAACCGATTTTAATTGAAATTTATAGTTTGCCAACAGATGATGTAAATTAAATTATTATCCAAACAGTGGGTCTTTTTAGTACCGGGACAAGTCTGTACATTTATAAGTTGTGTTTATATTATGTTAAAGCACTTGAGTCTAATTAACAATACATAGTGGTGTATTTGAATGCTGACTGCTGACTGATTACCTGTCAAGTTTCGTTTGCAGTAGTTCAACTTCCCGGACGCTGCTCAAATTATTTAGGAATAGAAAAAAATACAAAAAGCCAGTCCTTAAAGTTTAGCCTTATCACTATAGCTATATTAATCTTAATAATAAAGGCAAGCCACTACAATGGGTGGTGCTCAGTGAACCTATTCGGTGTGCCGTACACACGAGTTCTTCTGTTATATCTTCTCTCCACTTACTGTTGCAAGCCAGCTGCGTGGCTATTATTAACGGATCAGACGGCCTTGAGTGTGTGACAGAATAAAATAATATAGAGATATAATAATTGTCAGTCTCCTAACCGCTAACCCAATCATACACTACAGGCAATTTAAATATGCAAATTAACCTAATTGCATGTTTTTTGACTCCAGCAGGAAACAGAAGTACTGAGAGTAAGCCTACAAACTCCACAAAGTGCGCAGAGTGCAGGTGACATCTGGAACCCTAACCTTACAGGTGTGAGGCAACGGTGCTACTGAGGTCTACTGAGGCATAATAAATTAACAATTTCATTAATTTAATTGAATGTTGGAAGCTATTAAAGATAAGCCAAACCCTATTGTACATAGGGATATATTATCTGGTGGTAGGTCTAAGTGTGTGCCCTGCGATAGACTGACGCCCTGCCTAGGATGTCCCCCATATACCTCCAGCCTTGCTGTAATCCTTCGTGAATTAGCTGCGTTTATGATGGATGGATGGATGGATGGATGGATTATTTTGATTGTGTATATCTTAAGCCAGACTATTAAATATTGAGTAATAGTTTAATTTGGCATCCTCAGCATCCTTTTTATTGTAAAGCTCTATGGCAGATGAAAAGAGACAAGAAGAATTATCTTTATATTATTATAATATTTAAATTTTTATTTGTTCCAACAGCAAGAACAGATGTCAGCTAAACAATATGTCCCTCCATTATATGTGATGGATTGTTCACACTAAACATTAGCCCTACGTCTTCTACATTAACTTTTAGTGTACTTGCTTTTTATCCTTTTTTTATTATTATTCCGGGAGAGAAACCCTCAGTGGCTTTAGGATCGGAAAGAAAAAAAAAAACAATAAAATGACAGAGTGCCGGCCACATAAAGAAACCAAGATTGTTAACAGCCCCTGCAGAATATGCTCACAACTGATCTGTGGGAAGGGTGCTCTCATTAAAGGGCAACTCTGGGCAGCAAGTTGGAGGCCTCATTAAGGAACAACAGTAGGCGGGACACCTCGAAGGAAGTGAGAGTGCAAAGGAATTCGTCTAGGTTGGGAGTGGATTTAATGTGCATCAGGACATGATTATGCTACTTCATTTGACACTGTACAAGCATGAGAATGTAGGAATTCTTTAGTGTTCACGTATCCCGCCTTGCTCTGCTATGAGTTGTAAAACACACGTATACAGTTGAAATAGCTAAGCACGGGGTCAGAGTGCAGGGTCTGTCAGGCAGTCAGAGTGCAGGGTCTGCCAGGCAGTCAGAGTGCAGGGTCTGTCAGGCAGTCAGAGTGCAGGGTCTGCCAGGCAGTCAGAGTGCAGGGTCTGCCAGGCAGTCAGAGTGCAGGGTCTGCCA
>JAODKN010000037.1:22339031-22350049 GCA_026774425.1 Petrocephalus zakoni
TATACTTTACCTGTGCACGCAGTTGTTGTTTCCCCTCAGACGCCGTGCTGTGTAATTCTCAAAACACCCACAAGATGACGGCGTTTATCGGTGAACCCGATATCATAAAACCGATAACCGATTATGGCAAAATGCTTAAATATCGGAAAAAAATATCAGTAAACCGATATATCGGTCGATCTCTACTCTCTACACACTGTTCTTGAGCTAATCTGAAGGTCACATGAAGACTGACCCTGCAGAAAGTTGGTGACCTACCACTTCATGGCTGAGTCGCTGTTGTTCCCTATTGCTTCCACTTTGTCATGATACCAGTAACAGTTTACCCTGTAATACTGAATTCATTGAGCTTCTGTGAGTGAACCTATTCTTTCACAAACGTTTGTAGAAGCAGTCTGCATGCCTGGGTGCTTGATTTTATACACCTCTGGCCATGGACCACCTGCATTCGGTGATTAGGAGGGGTATCCCAATTTTTTTAAATATAGTGTTCCAAATTGTTTATGCAATGAATGCATAGGTCTTATTGTAAACTACATAAATGATACGGGCATCAATTGGCAGTATCATCTACTATGTCGAGGCTAATGGCTCAAAAATTGTGAAAGGAATGCATGTATAATAAACAATACATAATGCATCATCTAAATATTTCATGTGAGAGGCTTAGGTGCTGCTTTAAGCATTTTTAAATCATTAAATATTGACTTCCAAAACAAATGTCTAATCCATCCTTATGTATTCTATTTCCCCTATTAAAAAGTATGTTCAGGCCATTTTTAAAGCTGTTTCAGATTTGCTGAAGCTCAGAATTTGTAAAGAAGAACAAAAAGAATTCTTGAGGCAATATCATACTCCTTTGGTGGTGAATTTTCACTGTTGTCAATTTTTTGGGACATTTTAATTTTAATCATGATTGCAAAGCATAGATCCTTCTGCTCTTAAAAAGTTTTTTTTTTTTAACTTGTGTGGCACAACGAGTAAAATAAATAAACCAATCCACTATGTCAGATAAAGTAATGGTCTTACTGTAAATATGTATTATTCATATATGTATTATATATATATATATAAATATATATAATATTGGAGAATATAATACAATGCTTAATTTGAAATTTATGTTTAAAAAGCTGAAAGTGACCGTAACCATTCTTTTCTCTATGTGAGTAAAACAATAAAGGAAAATGTGGCTGTGGTGATTGTGATAGAAGTATTTTGAACAGAGGACATGCAAAGCCAAGTTCTTTGTGTTTATGCATACACAGCCTCTTTTGAATAATTTATCATTTGTTGGTTTCAGTTATATACTAATGGGATTTTATTTGCATATTTACTTTTAAACGTCCTACATGTGTCATTGGGGAGATTTTTTCATTATTTTTTTTGAGGAAGAATTATTTTTTCTGGTTTTACTGTTCCGAATCTGTCTGTTTTATCACTAAATATTTGGGGTTTGGACCCATAATATTTTTATATAAACGTCTGTGGTGGTTTAGTACTTGGCTGTTTCTTTCTTTATACTGAGTGGCCTAAATGAAATGGAAAAATAAATGAGAATTTTGACATTTCACATCGTCCCTGAACCACAAGGAGATCGTGCCGTTGCTGTATGGAATGGCATCATTTCTAGCTTTCAATGACTTTTCAATAACCGTGGTGAGGGAAGCTTTCCAGCATCATGGAGCAGAAATGACCTTTTGGTGCTAGTGTGACACACTGGGACCTGCAAGTGTCCTAAAGGTATTCCTACACAAGTGCTTTGCGTCCACTTGTCCTTGTACTAATTCATCATTTATATGGCAAAGCTTTTCTCATACCGCTGGAAGCCTATTGTGAAACATATTGTGACAGCTTATCTACAGGTGCAGTACATGGATTTAAATTATATTTTGTTTCAGTTGGTTTTCCTCTTTTAAGAACACTTGCATGGGCAGTTATTTTAACCCCATGTTAATTTTATTTTTTGTTTGAATTAAACTGTCAGTACTGGGACAGGTATAGTTTTGTGAGAACCACTTAAGCTGAGGTTTAATAAGACGTGTCAGTTGTCATTTTTGTCATTGCCATTTTTTTCCCCCACAAAAACACATTAAACATTTTTTAATGAACTGCTTTCAAAGCAGACTAACTGGATCATAATGAAATGAACTATGTGTTTGTGTGTATACGTGTGCATATATATAAAAAAAATTATAAAATAAATATTACTGCTCTGTCATATAAATGTAATTTTTGATTATGAGTTTGAATCAAAAATTTGTTAAAAATGTGTTAATTACAACTGTTTCCTCTTCAGTTATAACTAGGGAAAAAAATTAAAGAATTTAAGTTATACTATTCAAACTCAATTTCAGCATTTCTTCCTCCTTGACACATTGTTTATACATATCATTTAGGCACTAAACATCAATTCCATTTTGGTTCCAATCATTTAAATCAATGTATTTCCTGTTCAAATAGAGAGGAACTAACATTGACATTCATTTCTTGAAATTGACGTTCAAGAAACTGACAGCTGTCCATTGACTCCATACAACCAGCAAGTCCGACAACATGACATCTTTGGGAAAAAAAAGTCCTCTGTACAATTGGATTCCAGTTATGGACTTTGAGGCCAGGAAAAGTTTTTGAAAAATAAGAAACCTAGAAAGTCCTGGAAAAGTCGTGGAATTTTGTAAGACAGCATAATAATATGCGGCTAATCGATTCAGAAGAAATATATTCTGTTAAATGCGTTCAATTCAGGGCAAGGTGAACTGACCTAGAAGAGATGCACAAATTGTGTAATTTCTGCATCTCAGAAATCACATATTACATTTAGGCAGTATCATAGTATTATGTATGTGTTTTAACTTTTTGTGTAACAGATTCAGACAAGAAGTGGGGTTATACTGTACCCAAGTAGTAGGGTGTATTGTTTAATGGTGTCTCAATAAACGCAGTTATATGTTATTCTGCTGTTGTGTTCTTCCCTATCATGTCCGTGTCTTTCGACCAGTTGGTAATGTGGTAAAGTGACCTCTGTTGGGGTATACACTTTATGTGAGAATTAAGTCTTTTATCCCTTCAAGAGGAATTGCCAAATTGGAGGTAATGAGAATGGCTGCGTAGTCTAAGGCGCTGCATTCAAGTCATATTCTCCTCTGGAAGTGTGGGTTTGAATCCCGTTTTTAACATTCTGTGACTCCTTCCCCAAGCACAGAATTGAAGCTAAATATCCAGATGCAGACACTCGAACTGGCGAGACGCCCTGCTGAACATTTTCGAACGGCTTCCTTACTATGTGGTCCGCATTCCGAACTGAATTGTAACATTACCTAAACCAGATCAAGCTGTCAGTCTTTTATGATTGGATCCTTGTCACATGACAAGGACACTCTTCTGACTGCAGAAAACATATAACTATCTCGTGACTGTTGCCTTGGCAGTTTTATGTACAAGCATATTGATACATGGACATTTATGAATTTTGGAATTAACTTTTGGGACGTGTCATTGAAATTGTCAGTCTATGTGTTTCCAGATTCCGCTCAAAGTCGCTTGTAAGACGCTTTTGAGTCTTGTGTGTATTATCATATTTTATATTTTGAACCATTCCAATAATAAATAATGTAAATCAATTGGAACTTCAGGAGATAATAACAGGAAAGTTGACATGCACCTATATATATATACATACATACACAGGCACATGCACATATAGTCTTCCCTTTGGAAGCCTTCATGCCATAGCCACTATGCCATTATGTGTCACAGTATATATATATATATAGTTTACTGTGAGAGTAAAGTCTACACTCTGTACATTCAAAGGTGACTAAGTCTAAAGGGAGGTGTATTTATTCTGTTCACCCTGCTCTCTGCACATGTTGACATCTGTGCAGTAGTTGAATACTAAAAGGTCCTTTTAAAATGTCTGTCAGGAGGTCACTCTTTACTTTTGACATTAGGTTTTTCTGTGCTCTTTAAATATATAGCTGGAGTTTTTATAGTTACTGTGTCTAATGGCTTACATGGTAACAGAGTGTTGTGCTTAGGAGACTCTCTCAGTAATGTTTTGTCCACAGACCTTCAAAGCTGTGGGTTTAATTACTGTATGTGTGTGTGTGGGTTTGCATATATCACATTTGGTAAAAACCTGAAATTACTTTTGGGGACATATTTTCAGGTCCCCATTTCAATTTTATAAAACATCAGTGAATGCAATCAAAACAGTAAAAATAAAAGTCTTGTATTTTGGTTGGTTACTTATGTTTAAAGTTAGGGCTGGGTAGGGGTTAAGGGTGTCATGATTGGATTAGGGTTTTTCCCATAGAAATGAATGGACAGTCCCCAATTCAATAGGTACACGAGTCTGTGTGTGTGAAAACATGTTTGACTTTTTTAACACTGCAATATGGCTTTTGGCCATGTAGAGGTGTATGACTTAATACAGCCCTCCTGGGCACATAGTGAAAAATGGAATTAAAAGCACTTACCTCATGGGCAGAATGCGCTTAGGGGTCATTTGCATGCAAAACGCCAGTATTTTGGTGTTTCTTTACCCAAAGCACATAAATCACCTAAATGCACTTAAACCCCAGACTAAAGTCGATGGGAGAATATGCTTAAGTTAAAAAAGCGCACAGCTAAGTGTTTTTTTTTTTTTTTGTACTTACGTGCAGGAGAGAATAAACCCCTTAATGATCAGGTGTATTAGAATGGCCAATGATAGTCTTGAGTGTTTAAGTACTTGTGACAGTTTGTGCAGTTTGTCTTTTGGTCTGCAGTTTTGTTTGTTAATATTTCTTAAATATTACAAGAGATACACTGTGGAATGATGGTCATTCCACAAGTATAAATTGCATGTGGTTTAATATCCTTGCAATTTGCATAAATATATTAGTCAATCCATTTTAACTTGTGCAATGTAGTATAAATTATTATAATATATTTATATATTGTTAATTTTTAGTTGTATAACAGCCTTTCAAATTATGATGCTGCTTCACTAAATTCAAGTAAGTTAAATTAAATACAGCTGATGTCAAAGATCTGACGGTACTTGAAAATGCTGTGCGATGCTGTGCTTTATTTCATTATTATTCACCTTATCTACTGACTCATATTCATAGACTGCATATTTGAACACCGTTTTAACCTGTTTTAAGGAAACATGTTGGCATACCCAGTGTTTAAATAAGAAAACCATCTTCATATCACTAATGAATAAGGCCCATGTCACACAAAACTCTTTTTGTCTCCAAATGTGGCACAGTGTACCTGATATAATTATTTCACAAACTATAGTTTTTACTATACAATATACCTGATCTCGAAACCAGTTCCTTTATTGTTCTTGACGGTGCTGCTCTTTATTTCATTCTGTTCTGCTTTCTCTCTCTCAGCTGATTGGATGAGAGATGTGTGCACTACTGTGATTACACTAAAGGAACACATTCATTCCTTCATCCATCTGTTTTCTATAACTGATCATGCTGTTAAAAAGTGTTACAAACATCTTAGGGTTCCCCTGGGATGGACAGGGCACATGGCAGAATAGACTGTGAAACAACTTCAGTCACCCAACTGACACGAGGAACCACAGTCACCCAACTGACACGAGGAACCAACTGACACGAGGAACCACAGTCACCCAACTGACACAAGGAACCACAGTCACCCAACTGACACGAGGAACCACAGTCACCCAACTGACACGAGGAACCAACTGACACGAGGAACCACAGTCACCCAACTGACACAAGGAACCACAGTCACCCAACTGACACGAGGAACCACAGTCACCCAACTGACACAAGGAACCACAGTCACCAATTCACCTGTACTGTATTTTTGAGTATAGGGGACCAACAGAAACAAATTAATTTACTATTACAGTGTCTTACTATTATTTTCATGGCCTATTTATTGTTTCAATTTTATTTTTTTACTTCGGGGCATTTAAGAATGTGGGGGTAATTTAGCTGAAGTCAACCCAAAAAAGTCATGTCAAGCTCCATAATTGGGAAAATTTAAGTCAAGTTGAAGCAAACTGAATACTTGTTGTGTGCACATTACATGTCAAAAGGCAGGGGTACAGCGTGTGCGTGATTCACCCATGTCTCTGCAAATCATGGCCAAGAAATATGATGGCCGTTCTATTTTGGTTTTGTACCGTTTTCTCATTTACTGTACGGGCCTGTTCTCTCAATGCTCTCGTTTGATCGAAGCTTTTAATTGTCCAATTATTAACATTTAAAGAACTGAGATTTTTTTTTTGCAGTCTGAGGTATTGTTGTACTGACAACAGTTAAAGTGTCATTTATTTTTAAAATAGTAATTATTGTAAATTAATTATTATACAGTAATTACTTAATTGTTACTTTAAGTAATTGTTAATTGTCTAATACACTTGTCTTAAGTGTTAATTGTCTAATACATTCCCAGTCTTATAATAATTGAATGATTATACTATTTTTCCTGTTTTGATTGTGATACATAAATAACCCTTCTCAAATATAACTTTTTTACATATCAACACACATAAGTATGTATACTTTGTTTGTGAAGAAGGTTTGATACTCCGCAGCTTTTCATGAATCTGTGACCAGGAGTGATAGTAGGCGGAGGGCTGGATGTTGAGATGGCCTTTATAGTATTTTGCAGCAGCCCAATCAAGATAATTTAATTAGATTCAAACTGATACAAAAATCCTGATGAAGAGAAGATTAAAGAATCAGTGTAACCATTTAATTTTTTCAGTTTCATAATTTATCAAACCAAATAATGCATGTTTTGTGTTTGTGGATGAGTGTAACATTCACATTTTTTCCTATTTAATTTTGACTAGGAAAAAAAATGAGAATTATTTAATGCCCGAATTTAAGTTGTATTATTCAAACTCAATTTCTGAATTTCTTCCTCATTGACACATTTTTCTATATTAAATTTAGGCACTAAACATTATACAACAGCAAAGTAACCTATATAATTGCCAAACAGTAATTGTGAAGTGTCTAAGGCTATTTGAGTTTTAAAATGGCAAACACTTATATCTGTTAACATTTACAAACTTGACTGTTAACCTGATTTCCAGATTGCACCAAGATGCTTGGGGCAGAGTTTTACTTATCTTGCATGCACATAACACCATTTGCTAAAGGTAATTTAATACACGTAGGCAAGGAAATATAAGTAGCTTATCATCTTAATTATGTTCATTTTCATTTTGGTCAAAGGTTCAACTCATGAAAGTGAGGATCGTCAACTCAGTAAAGTACAGCTGGATCTCATTGCCAGCAGTTTGCTTTTAAGACACTTCCTCAAAGGTACCCCACAGCCCTTACGATCAGTCTGGGCAAACTGGCAGGAAATATGTTTGAGTCAAAATATTTTTGACTTTTGGAGAACCTATGCACATCTCTTTGACCATTTTCAATAGAAAACTGTGATCTTTGATCTTTCAACCAATTACTTGAAATAGTGTCAAAATGTGATGCTAATGAACAGTGTCTATGTAGTATGTATCTTTAGCTGGAATTAAAGGATAAAGCCTAATAAAATAATAGGAGACATGAGTTCAGTTTGGACTTCTGTCCCTGCTATGTGTGGAGTTCACATATTTTCTAGGGCTGTCACTGTTGTGCACGAGAGGAATCATGTGAGCACAAGGTAAAACCAGTCCAAATTCTGCCTTAATTATTATTCTAGCGGACATTAATGACATCATGAATCCGCAACTACTGTGGCCTGGGGGTAATGATGGTGGAGGGCTACTAGTGGTGCAAACCAACCCGTATTTCTAACTGAAGTCCTTATAATCCGCAGATGTGAACTGCATGGCATTGTCATTCACCAGTTCCAGTGGTATTCCCCATATTACAAACATGCCTTAGAGCCGGTTGATGATTTGAGAGCTGGATGTTGAAGACAGGTGAGCCATTTCAATATCCCTAGAGTAGTAGTTAGTCACAAGAAGGTAATCATGTTTCTCTTATTCACACAGATGCACAGCTCACATGGGTCTGTTTTCAATGCAGAATTTGAGATCTCAGCACTGATGTGCAGCTGCCACGCTGACATCCTGGCAAGTGCTCAGCACCTGGTCAGTCCTTGGTGTCCTTCCTGCAGCTGTTAGGTGTCTCAGCACAGTCTCAGCACAGTAGGAATGAGTCTATCCTGGTATAACACCTGTCTGTCAGTTTCAGAGAGGTGCGTTCTTGCGGAGTAATACCCATGTAGAGATGTTAACATCATTGTCCTTGGTGGCCGCTATTTCCTCTTGAAACGTATGATTCTTTGCAGCTCCTCGCCGTGCTGTGTAGTTTTGTGGATGCAACTGAAACAGGTGTATTGGGTATTATTGATTTCACATATGCTTGTACCTCGCGGTCCATCTCCCCATCACTCAGCTCAGTCAAGGGCTTCCTGCAGAGGGTATCAGCAGAGTATCTAGTTGCTGCTCACAGACGTTCTCAACCACTACCTGGAATCTCAAAATGTGCATTAGGAGCCTTTGGCACTTTGGAGGGGCACCAGCGGCTTGTGGTCTGTCTGCAGGTGGAAACCGTCCATGCTTTGCACATAGCATGCAAACCATTCACAAGCGCAGACACAAGCGAAGTACTCCTTTTCTATTTGGGAGTATCTTATTTATGAATCAGAAAGTGTGTGAGAACGGCTGTGGTATGCCATCAAAACTTTGCACAGCTCAAAAACCACCTTTTTGTTTTGTGATAATTTGAGCTACTCCCATAATTTGATACTGAAGGATTGTCTCCTAGGTAATTCTAGTGATACAGAACAGAAATATTGCTATAATGAAATGAAGAATCTTAGAAATCATAAAGGTAATTTCATAAATACAGTAATTTAAAAAATTTGCATTGATTTAAAATATTGATGCCGATGCATTTTCAGTGTCGACGCCATCGAGTACGTTGAACTATCGCGGCTGCTTTAATATTTTCTGCTTATTTTGTCTCCAGGTTTCACAGTTGAAAGATCTTCAGCGTTAGGTGGTAAATTGCAGTAATAATGGGTTGAAGTGTTTGCTTTGTGATGGACTGATATCCTTTAAAGTGGTACATAGTCATGCAGCACACTTCCTGTTATACTCTGCAGGCTGTCTATCACCTTGTGCTGGACACAAAAATGGATGGTATATAATGAAAATGGATAATATGAATATTAACATATCTATCTATCTATCATCTGTCTGTCTCTCTGTATGTCATATCATTTTATGTAGATGATAGATGCTGCTCATTAATATATAGTATGGCTATAAACTAACATGGTATTATCCAAGAAAGGAGGTTCATGCACAGCAGGAGATAGACCTAGAAACAAGCAGTTTATAGACTGAGCCATTTTAATTTCGTGCCAAGCATTGCACTGTTAGGGAAGAGTAACTGCTGTCAAGCCGACAGAAATCCTAGTGATATAGGCCTTTTCTACCTTTGATCCATTTCACCAAAATGATTTTTTTTTAAATGACTGAAATTCAGCCACTGCAGAAAGGTGACATTTATTGCTTTAAAAATGCCCTTTTTTATCATCAGTAGTGTCCTGTACTGATGAATCTATTAGTAGCTGGTACAAGAATATTTATAAAGAAAACCTTTGACAGGCATCTGAGCTGCATTGAAATTTAGACGCTGCATCTACATCAGTGTATGTGGTTAAAAAAAGAGCAAAGCATTAAAAATAGTGAAGTGAGGGCTCCCGTTTCTCAGCTCTGGTGGCATTTATTTGCCTTGTATATGAGTTACGGACTTATTTCCGTCTTCCATTCATAACAGATAGTCCATCATTTTTAACCACAATGCAAAAACTCCCTTTATAATACCATCTGTTCCTCTGGCAGCTGATATCCCAGTTCAGAAAGTACAATGGAAATAACACATGCAGGCATATGGTAACAGGGATATACAGACATCACTCACAGGGTAAAATGCACAGACAGGAGAAATTATACATTTAACATATGCTACAGTTAAATGAATGTTAAAATATCTTGGGCCTTGGAGACTAGAGATCTCTTAATGGATGGCCTTAATGGATAGACACACAACAGCATCAACGAGGATATAGCTTTAATTAAACAATGAAGAAAGCTCGGGGAAAATATGGCATAACCTCTTCATTAGCTTGTCAAGCTCAGTTTTAGTGTTTCCAGGCAAGCTGATTTAATAAAATACACTTTATACAAATTCTGCACTGATTTTTAACATAAAAAATATATAAAAATATAAAACACATGTATGTGACAGATGTTTGCTCCAAGAAATTGTGTAGAAAAGGTAGAAACAGACCTTGAAGAACATATTTTAATTGGAACAAACAAATTAAAGTAGTTATTACTGGCAATTACTAGCATTTAAATAATTAAACATGAATGGAAAGTAACTAATGTTGAAAGAAAGGTTGCAGTCAAATATAAGAAGGCAAACATCTGTGGAAAAGTTACTCAGGTCTCAAGTGTAAACTGCAAAATGTTTGCTGGCAGACAGCACACATTCACTTAAATTTAGATTAATTAACCCCTCGGGTAAGTTATCAACTTGGTTTGGTTAAAGGTTTAAGCCAAACAAGTGGTATTTTTTGATCGTCTGATTTCTGTTGTTTTCAGTTTTAATCATGAACAGTTCACCGTATAACAAATAAAATTAAGATGATAACAAATGTAGTAGGTGAAGGGTCATAATTGCTATAAGTATTCTCATTTTACTGACGTTTACTGAGTCTTTATGATCAGTTTTGTTTTTCAGGGAGTCAGGATTGAAATGTCACAGTTCTGTATCGCTGGTGTCACCTAGTTCAGGAACATCTGTGAATCCGCATAGAAGTGAGTGACCTCTGAAGGAGGCGGCCGAGGGGTTTCTCACCGCAGGACATCTGTGAATCCGCATAGAAGTGAGTGACCTCTGAAGGAGGCGGCCGAGGGGTTTCTCGCCGCAGGACATCTGTGAATCCGCATAGAAGTGAGTGACCTCTGAAGGAGGCGGCCGAGGGGTTTCTCGCCGCAGGAC
>JAODKN010000037.1:22355720-22367310 GCA_026774425.1 Petrocephalus zakoni
GGATGATAAAACAGCATGATTATACGCTCGTGCGATGGTATGGAACCCAATGGATGATAAAACAGCATGATTATACGCTCGTGCGATGGTATGGAACCCAATGGATGATAAAACAGCATGATTATACGTGCGATTTTATGGAACCCAATGGATGATAAAACAGCATGATTATACGTGCGATTTTATGGAACCCAATGGATGATAAAACAGCACGATTATACGCTTGCGCGATGGTATAGAACCCAGCACCTTGGACAGCGTTAATAATAACACCATGATAATACCATACGCATTCAAGACAAACACAAATTTTCATGACAATGATCTGTGGGAGCGAACCAGCCACAGCCAGAGTGTTACAGTTCATTTAGTTACATGCTGATATTTCTATACCTGAAAACTATAAAATATAATGGATTTCTGTTGAAGTTAAATATATAACATATCAAATGTGATTTACAACCCTGAAAGCCAAATGAAAATGATGTTTAGTCATTTTCCTACACATTCACATTAACATTCAACAGTTGTGTGCAGGATTTTTAGACTGACAATTGACTGATGGAACCCAGAACAGAAACCCTTTGTAACAGTAATGTAACAACTACTTTGTAGTAAGTACAAATTATGAAGAAATATAGTAGCTAAATGAGTTAAAAGATGTGTCATGATTCATTAATGATGGGCAAACATGAGATCAGTATTTCACTTGTGTTATTCGTTACTTTATCCTTCAGTGGTTCCTTCAGTGGTTCCATGAAGGTGTAGCAAATTAACAGATTATAGTAACAAATACAATAACTGCTTGAGATAAAATATGCATCACTATTCATTAAATATGAATTAACATGAGATCTGTATGTAACTAAGTCTTAGTTTGTGGTTAATTAATGCATAAGAAGAGCATAATATCAAATAATTTTAGCCCCCTCAAGTAAAGCGATACATTCTTAGGACAGTTCATGTTACACATATGAAAACACCAACATCCATTTTTGGACTCCTGTTTTTATATGATGTAGTGCTGCTTATTCCTGAGATAATCTGGGGGGCAATGGTTAGTAATATAAAATGTGTTAACTGACACAGTACAATGATTCTGTGCCTCAGTTGTCACAGCTGTCTGTGCTTTTGATATTTGTCAGGAATTCCTGCTTTGAGGATAATGGTGTTGACATAGTAATCAATAAAACAGGCTTGTTACATGCAGAGAAATGTGTGACAATCACGGTGTTCATATTAACCATTATTTATATACTGTGGCATACAGCCAAATATAATCAAGGCAAACTGATACACAAACTGGTTTTCATATCTGGTCAGGTCAAAGGCAACTATTTATTGTGTACAAGTGCGATTATATTGCTTTAGTCAATTAAAAATGATTCAGTATATTCACTGTGTGCTATTTCTCAGTCTCTTCCATTCCATGTGGTGTGTCGCGGACGTGCACTGTGTACCTTAAATTCATGCCACCATAAAAACTGCATTGCACTCCTCACAAAACAACAGACTCAAGTTCATATACAATACAGCTCAATGCCCAAGGAAAAAGAGCATGGGTTATAATACATGCTTGTACGTGGCTAATACTCACCGGCATACAGCACCGGCTGTATGTTTCTTACATAGCGGCCCTGAATAACGAGGCGAGTGCTGGCACCTCGTAATTCTTACTTCCAGCACTAGTTATAATTAATTCCCAGGTCAATGTCTCAATGCCAGGCATGTTTTGGAGTCCTGTATCAGTCTAACACATGAGTTAATTATGGCCAGAAATGGACAACAGATACTCTGCTTTTCTGGCCTATACAACATTTACAGGCTTAGCTTTAGGCTACAGAACACTTAAGAACGAGGACTTCACAGTGTTACATTTCCATTCAAAACCTCATTTGTTTCCTGGTTATCCAGCTGATACATTGACTGCTATGTTAAAGTACATTAATGGGAAATGTATGTAATACGTTTCAAATACTCTGCGACTCCCAGATGATAGAATTGTTATGTTAATCATTGATCTTCTGTTCAATCTACTGTTGCTCACTTGCGAGCAATGCAGGAGCATAGATTGAGGGCTGACTTGCTCCCTACCAATGTTGAAGCCAGAGCTATGCCCTTGGATAAGAGTATGTTTCTTGTTGCCAGACTCCATGCTATGCATCCTGTTCCCTGCCGACCATGTGCAGGAAAGATCACATTTTTGGGAAATTTTCTACTGCCCTTGTGCTTGTCGCGAAGGATGTTAACAAAAATCTGTGGGAGACACCAGTCTGTTAATATCTAAGAAAAATTCTGCAAAGACAATTAGGTGAAGAGACAGTTACCATCTCACAGCATCTACTGCAGGAAAACAGCTCAATAAATCTGTTCAGCAGTCTATATACCGATTTCCGTGGGATCTCCAAAGTTTCCAAGGTATTAAATTGTGTCCTCTACGTCTCTATGTCGTCTACCTGTAGAGCAGATGTTTCTGTCTGTTTCATTCAGTACCAAGTTTTTCCGTCTAAACTTTTAATGGCATAAGTCAGTAACTACCCAGTGCTTTGGGTGACTGTCTCTCTCTGCAGACACTATTTAAATTGCAAATAGAATGTACAAACAAACTATGACCATCTCATGCACAAAATTAATCCCTGTGTATTTGATTGGATAGCTTAGGCTAGGGAAGCTGCCCAAGAATATAATTATACAATTAGTTTGTGCAATTAAGTATTATTGTTATTATTACCTTCTCAGCCCAGGACATGTTGTACTTTGTTATATATGTGTGTATATATATAACATGTATATACGTGTGTATATACATATATATATATATATATATATATGTATATTTAAACACAAAATATATATATTTTGTGTGTGTGTGTGTGTGTGTGTGTATGTCTGTCATAAAGTAAACTAACTTTTTTCATCTGTTTTAAATCATTGCATGAGTGGCTGTGCACCCATAGACAACTTGATGATTAAAATTCCTTTCAACACTTTTCCGCATAAAGTCACATAATGATTTAAAACATCAGTTCTGAAATGAAAAGTGGATTTATATGCATGGAGGACATCAGAGTTGTGTTTAGAATTAACACAGTGGTCTACAGCATTAAGATCATCCAGTGCAAGTATAAAAACTTCACTTAAGAACAATGCAGAACTAAAATTAAAATCACATTTAACCATTTTGTATGCACTAATAAGAATATATTACTAATAATTGGGCATTTTAATTTCACACCTGCGTGTATTAGTAATTCATTTGTCCTTTTAACTAGAAAGTAAAGTATTTTCATACAAATGAAGGTATGATCATAGGCACACATCACAAACATATGGTAAACGTGATACATACTGTAGTACACAGTGATACATAGGCTTTATTTTTGAGCAGAAAAAAATAACCCTTATTTCTGTCAGCAGGCTAAAATTCCCTCTGATGGGCTAGTCCCAGGGAAAGGACTTCCTGGGGTAACAGCTCACACTTCTCACAAGTGCCAGCCATTCTGCCTAAGTGATAGCCTGAAGGGCAGCCGCCTGTCACAGGCTTGGCTGACTGGAGCACAAACACTTCACAGAAGTATAAATTTGAGCCTGCAGAGGAAATACAATTCAGTAGAGTGTTTTGCCTTTTTAACCTGTTGCCGGCCTGCATCATCAGTCGTAGGTCTTAAGCAGTCAGCTAATTGTAGGAACATTCCCTAACTACACACTGTCAGTTTAATAAGACAAGACATTCTGAGTTTGGATTAACACCCGCCCAATAATAATGCAGCATTTCTGCTGGCGATACTTTTCAAAGGTGTTTGCAAAAATATGGTAAAGGGTGCAATTTTGGGAAAAGGGGGTTCTTAAACGCTAAGAACACTTGACAGACACACCTAATGGATTCACTGGGTTTGGTTCACTCCAATCAATTGTTGCCTGGCAATGTTGCAGGAACCCTGGCAAAACATCAAACATCAGCAGAACCTGCTCTCACATACAGGCTTCACATGCAATGAGAAAATCTCCTTACTGCAGCTTTCACTGTAATGTGCCCATACAGACTCGGTAAGAGACTTCTGATTCCAGGTTGCCATGTTAATGGTTCATGAAATAGGCAGGCAAAGCTAAAATAAATATAATAGTATTTATCAATACAGAAATGAAACAATAACACTGCTGTATAAGTAGCTATAGAAATTTGATTGATTAATAAAGCTAGATTTATTCACTTCCATAATTAGCAATATACTTTGAGATTCAAAGTGAATTTGTAATGCTCAGAGAGAAAATGTATCAGACACAGACTCAGTTATCTCACTTAACTTTTGACCTGGCTGTTAAATGCAAAGCTCATCTAGTATTACACTGTTGCTGGTTCTGTTGACCCCCAAAGCACCTGTCTGCTCCCTTGCAACTGTGGCACAGGAATTTCACTATGTTGTTTGGAGCACATGACAATAAATCTTGAAACGTGAACTGGAAGCATGAATTCAATTTTCCTTTATGACAATTACTGATAAGCATTATTAAATACAAAGTATCATTATTATCACTGTCATTGTTTCATTAAATTATTAATATTATTATTATTATTGTTGTTGTTCTTGTTTTATTAAATTATTATCATTAAATTAAATTATTATTATTATTATTATTAAACTATCAGTTTTAACTTAATCTCCTGCACATTTCTTCTAAAACGGCAGTTCACCCTGGATAAATGAATAAATCCATTCCCATGAAATAATAATACGGTGCATTTCTCTTGAGAAAATTATGTCAGCTGTTTGGAAAATTACAGCAGATGCTATCAAAGGTTTGTTTTATCCCAATAATGTGGCATCACTAAATCAGATGCTAACGTGTCACCTTCAGTCTTTTTGCTCGTGTAATAAAAATGATGACTAAAAAAATATACTTTAATTTCCATAAAGTTCACATTTATAATTTCTGCTGAAAAGTACTTATTTTTAATGCGATGCCATGGTCCTTGCTATGCTTCAAGGGACATATACAGTGTGACATTCAAATGATGTCATGCTTGAAGCTCAGACCTTAGTTTAGCTCTGCTCCTCTCCACCAGGACGCAGCAGCTTGATAAACTGACAGCAGGTAATAAAGACACAACACTGTGTGGTTCCCTCCTTTTCTCTGGTGATTTAGTTCATTTTTACTCTGTAATATATGCTGTGCAGACAATCCCCAGGAGCAATATGCCTGTAATCAAGGGATTAGACCAGGCTGTTTTGACATTATTTTCTTGTTGTCATTTCAGAGTTACAGATAACAACTGAGCTAAAGATGGACATATCTTTACCTGCTGGAGAGAGAGAGACTTCACGGCCTTAATCGTAGGTGTGACCTGCCTTTTCTTCCATCCCTCAGATAATGCGAAAGCACAGGGATCCGTCACAGGTGGAAGTGTGTTTATTCTGGAAATTGTTGGAGAGCAAAGCATTTTATTCTGGGCAATGGGCCAACCTCACCATGGTACGCACCATACAATCTACTGGGAGTAGCTTACTCTGTAAAAAAAAAATACATTATGTTTCATTTTATGCCATTAGGCTAAAGAGATAGGAGACAATTACAAATACCATTAATAACACACTGTTTCTGTATTAGTTTGTAAAAATTGCTGCATAAGTAAAATTCTAAATTTTATCAAACAGAATTAAATCCACCTGGAAACTGCTGAGCTATACGTGGAATGGCACAATGGCTGAGTGTGTAGCACTGCTGCCCGACATGTTCGGGATCGGGAACTGGAACCCCACCTTTGTTCTTAGTGTGATTGAAGGCTTGAGCAGTGCCTATTTTTTTACCCCTTCTAGACATTAAACTTCCCTGTACAGTATATGATGGTATTAAAAAGCAAACAAACAAACAAACAAACAACAATAATAAAAATAATCAATAAACCTAAATCACGGAAGCTACTATAGATACTCGTAGATCTGCAGCACCTACCCGATCTACGGCACCTGCCTGAGCTGCCCTGCCTGATCTGTGGCACCTGCTGGAACTGCGGCACCTCCCTGAACTGTGACACCTGCCCGAACTGCGGCACCTGCCCAATCTGCGACACCTGCCTGATCTGTGGCACCTCCTTGAAATGCGGCACCTGCCAGATCTGCAGCACCTCCCTGAACTGCGACACCTGCCCGATCTGTGGCACCTGCCCAAACTGTGGCACCTCCCTGAACTGTGGGACCTGCCCAAACTGTGGCACCTGCTCGATCTGCGGCACCTGCCCAAACTGCAGCTGTAAGCACATTAGGTTGCATGTATGCTGCACCACGATGCTCCAACAGTTTACGGCACATTCACAGATGTTTTGTTTTTGTGGCATTAATGTCTGCATGCACATTATTCTTTGAAAATTGAGGCTCCAATCACCCCTAACGACAAAGCATTGCCTCAATACAGCATCTCCATATCAGTTTAATAGAAAGAGGAATCTGTATTTTTAATGGTATTAACGGGATTTCCAAATACCAGGGTATACCATTATACTGCATAAGTCTAGTGTGGAGTTTGCATGTTCTCCCCATGTTGCATTGATTCCCTATTTGTTTTTTGCTTTACAGATAGGCTAATTGGCCCTGTGATGGACTGGTATTCCATAAAGCATGTAGCCCAGCCTTGTGCCCTTTGCTGGTTGTGATCGGCTACAAGATCTCCCATGGGCCTGACCAGCAGAGGCAGCTGGAAGATGGATGGATATGCGAGTGACTTGGATGAAAATGGGGTGCACTTCCAGAAGCACCTATACATAATACAAACTTATACACCTATTTGAATATTAAATGCACATAATCTATATGTTACAGTGAATGACAGCATGGATTGCCATAACCTTGTAAAGCAAGAAAATAACAGTAAACAGCAAGTATTGAAGTTTGTTGAGTTAGAGACCATGTTGTAAACGTAGGACATCAGGAAGAACAAAACCAGAATGACGTAGATGAACCTCCTAACCAAATCTCAGATTTACAGAACAGTACACATTACACTGTAGCAGGAACAGAACATCAAGCTCCTTGGTGCCTCCTGAAGCATCCAGATGGCTTCCCTTTTGTTAAGAAGATAATCAGTCCAAATGGGTCAGCTGGGCTTCATTAATAGTTGAAGGCTCCCGATAAATTGTCATGGAAACATAAAATCAGTCTATGTCTCCATGTGCTGCTTCCCTTAAACCCACACACATCAGGTAATTCATGTGATTCCTTCTCCTTGGTATTTATTCCTTTTTTTCTACATTATTATGCACCTGAGTAAAAAATGCAATTACATCCAGACTCTACTTTTCCTCCCAAAATAGAGGGATAAGGCTGTAACTTGTTGGCATGAAGCAAATGACAGTACATATAGGGTATATATATATATATATATATATATATATGCACCTTTAAGGATGTTAGATCCAGATCCTACTTTCAATGAGCAACCAAAACACTCACTAAATGAGACTCAAATTTCATATAATGCTGGAATAAACATTCCTCCTTCCTACTGTATATTGCACAATTACAATTCCTCTTTGATTATTTGATTTTTCTAAATATTAACTTTGGTTCTAATTATAAACTCATTCCAGACTATATCCTTCTCACCAGTTAACTGAAGGCTTCTGTAGTACAGTTAAAGGCGCAGTTTTCGGGGCCCTCAAAAAATTATTCATACTAGCCTGGACAGGATATTAAAACATTCTCAAAAACACCTAAAGAATTTGGATAGCTAAACATTTGTACACCAAACTATTTAGAATAACAATTTGCAGTTTTTTTACTGTGGTATTACACTTGGAGGTGGGGGTGAGAATAAGAGGGTGTACACCAAAATACCATTTTTATTACAAAGTAGCGAAAAAAGCTGCTTCTTGCTAAAAGTCACTTCGTCCAGATCCAGAAGTTCAAGAAACTGTCATTTTCAGGATCAGATATGGCAGAAAGGGAAGTGTATGATACAGGACAGAAATTAAGCAAAATGTTAAGCTTGTACATTAAATATAGACAAGATACAATAGTGTCCATGCTAACATTCTTAGCTTAAGAACAATAAAAAGTTGTTTTTGTTTGTTTACTATGGTTATTAAAATATTTAAACATCACCCACTAGAAAATCACACCACAATCACACCTTGCTTTCAGAACCTACTCAGTAAATTAGATAACCATAAGTTACAGATAATTTGGGCTTTCTTTGCATACTTTATCCTCAGAAAAGAGTGGCCTGCAATACTGATAAAGGTTTCCCAGTGTTCAAAGCTCCCACACGTGGCGATCCTGATAGTGTGATGATATCCTCTGCATATTTAAGAATATAGTTAGAACCCAGCTTTATTGCTTATGTCATTTTCAGTGACTCTGTTATATATGTTATTCATATGAGAGAAATGTATGATACTCATTGCTTCTGAAGATCTCTCTGCATAGTTATATAATGGTCAGATAACATGAAGCCCCTTTTCAGGTAGGTGCTCACATTTCCCTTACGATGCTCCCCCGTTACCAGACAATAGGGCCTTCAAAGCTGGGGGTTCGTAAACATCCAGTGAAGTTAATAGCCTTTTTATTGCCTTCGCACCAATAATAACAATGAGGGATTTATTGATCCCTTTGGGGAATTTCCCTCCTCACCGACCACATCTTTCCCTCCATGACACACAGACACATATGTAGACAAAAGCAAGCCTGGCAGTAAAGGGCGGCCACCTGCAGCTGGGGACTAAGGGCCTTGCTCAAGGGTCCAAATACATGTGACTGTTCTGCCTAAGCCGAGGCTGAAATGGGCGACCTTCTGCTCACAGGCACAAAGTACTGTGCTGAAGTATTTCTTAAAAAGTGTACTATTAATGTCCCCATTTTGATTGCATTTTAGTGTATACTAAATACACTATTTTGGAAGAGCTTATTTGAACATAAGATTTATGCAAACTCTTTTCCACATTACATTCACTGAAAGGCTTCTAAAAATGCACTTGTGTATCTCAAGTAGGGCAGAAGTATGTTACTGATCTACAAAATGTATTTCTAAGAAATGTGTTCCAAGCACACAAGTTTTTCAAATAGCCTTGCTTGAGTACTTCAGTACACTAAAAGACATAAAAAATATGTTAATATAGTCATGGTACACTTAATCACTGTCCTTGGCCTTTTGTTGTTAAGATTTTAAAGAACACTGAGTTCTACATGTTTCTCTGTATGCAACTGGCCAGTTTTACCATTGAATAAGGTGAAGTTAACCAGCTGCCAGCCCGAAACACACACACTAGCCAGACATTTACTGCCAGCATGCACAGGAAGAAGGGAATGTTGATAAAATATTTTTCAACAGTGCATTAAAATTACATCACTGAAAAACTATATATGAAAATGCACAGATTATAAAAAGACATTTTTAATTATTTTGGAACCTTACGGTAAAGCCCCCCAGAGCTGAATTAACACCTACAGTACAGTGTTTATGAGTGAAACTCATTTCAAATGGACACCGTAAAAGCCCAATAGACACCATAGGTGTTAATTTAACACTGAGATTGTTGCTGGGTATAATAAGCATAACATCAATGAATTAACCTGAGTTTATGGTCGCTGAACTAATAAAAACTAACACTTTAACATACTGCCTCTTGGGACCGTCAGGAACTGTCTGTCTGTATTTTTATTTCAGTTCACTTAGTATAAGAGGTGTCAATTTCAGGTCCAGAAAGTACAAATCTACACCAAGATTGTGTTTCAACCAACTAGTTGAGCTACTCTATGACTATGACTCTTTATGCTTAACTAATTGGTTGAAACAAAATCCTAGTCTGGATTTTTACTTTCTGGACCTGCCCCTGCCTGATGTCCTTTCTAGTCTGGTAAGTCATTGTCTCTGTGGGTCAGACAGGTGTCTTTACCAAAACCAAGCTCCTCTTGAACACCTAGTAGGCTTCATTATAGCATTATTTTCTGGTCCTAATTTCTCATGGAGATGTACCAGGAAATTGTGTCACCACTGTGTCTCGAAAAGAAAATGGTAAATTGGTATGGAGGTAATCAGTAATGATGCTAGGAAAAAAAATACTGTCATTTAGAGTGACAGTTTTATAGTAAGTTATTTAAGGCAAAACATTTTTAATGACCAACCAGTTGATGAGTTATCCAAATTTATGAAGTGACTCATAAATTATTAAATTAATTTTAAAACAATTTCAGACTTGTCAAAAATAGTTGTTTTCCCCAATCATTTACATCTATTTATTTCAAAACTACTAGTGAATAATGTTGCCTTATTTTGCATCATTTAATGCATGTAATTTTTCTTTCACCCAATGGCAATCAGCAATTCAACCATGTTGGTCAGAAAAAGGGGCACTCAGATTCACTTTAAGGGGCAGAGATATGATTCGCAAAAGATGCAAATTAACAATTTGGATAAATTAGCGTAATAAGATTAACATTTGGACGAGATTGACCGGTAACCGGATATTTAATCTGGCAACTCATCAGTTTAAACCCACAAGGTTAGTGTACACTTCAATCACCACAACATGTTAGTTTAATCTTTAAACTAAACAAAAAGAGAAAACAATCAACAATTACAAATCGAAACCAAGATGACCTCTGCACCCTAACAAACAAGAAAGGAAATTAAAACCTAAAAGAAAAACAATAGAATAGCAACAGCTTTGCCAGGGGATGGAGGCCGTGACCTTGACAATGGCCACCCGCTGTCATACGCCGCCTGGTCTCTGACCATTGGCGGGTGGAAGCACAGCTGCCCAAAAGCCCAAACACTGCACTCACAAACAAGTATACTACAGTTCAATTATGCCTAAGTACACTAAAACACATTTTCATATATGATATACTTTTTTAAGGTATACAAACTACACCAAACTGTACTTGCAAACAAGTATACTTTAGTTCAATTATGCCTAAGTGCACTAAAGCACATTTACATTTAAAATATATAGATTTTTAAAGTATTCAAAAGTACGTTGAAAGGTATTTGAAAAAATTACACTTGAAGGAAATATACGTTGTATTACACTTTTAGTAATTGTGGCACATTATCAGTGTACTTTTGTATACTATGCTGAGCCACTCTTTGGTACTGGGACGGTGAAATAATTTTATTTACAGTTAGTACCATTTAGCAGACCTCCACTCCACTGCACTGTATATAATAAAGATTTACCCATGCTTATGAAACATATGTTTACATAAACCGGAATAAAACACTTCCCAAGTAACATTTTTTGACAGTTAAACACTTTGTCAAAAAATCTAAGTACTTGGGTCAAACATAATAAAAATTCTCAGTCTTTTTTCTTGGAAAAAAAAATGTTATCTTTGTTCATATACATGCTTATAAAAGCTGTATGGAACAATAAATGTCCACGTTAAATTAAATGATGCTTTATTTGCCAGTTACACAGGTACATGAATGCGTCTCTTTGCCGAAAACATCTCGCTGAGATGCACAGACCCGACACACAGGTACATGAGTGCGTCTCTTTGCCGAAAACATCTCGCTGAGACGCACAGACCCGACACACAGGTACATGAGTGCGTCTCTTTGCCGAAAACATCTCGCTGAGACGCACAGACCCGACACA
>JAODKN010000037.1:22371674-22391157 GCA_026774425.1 Petrocephalus zakoni
ATTGCCACACTGGGGCGGAGCTCAGGAGGGGTGGGGCCAGCTTGGGCAGGGCAGGGAAGGCAGTGGGAGTGGCTGGTATTGCCACACTGGGGCGGAGCTCAGGAGGGGTGGGGCCAGCTTGGGCAGGGCAGGGAAGGCAGTGGGAGTGGCTGGTCCTGCCCCCACTGGGGCAGAGCTCGGGGGGGGGGGCAGCTTAGCCGGCAGCATGGGCAGGGGCATGACAGGTAGATGTATATATTAACCTTACATAAATTTACTAGTGAGTGAACTTTGCATGACTGTAGGATAAAAATCTGGTAGTTGTTTTATGTGGATTTGGGTTATGTTGGCCATCTAAGACCTTTTCCATGTGCATATATTTATTGTTTTTGCATATTTAACTTTTTGTGTGTGTTATCATTTCTGAGGAGCCTGCAGTAGTTTTAATTTTAAGTGTTACTATATTGTCAGATGAATCGAGTTGTACTTTGTATGGCTGTAGTCCACCATTCGTTATTTAATTATTTATTCTTTAGGCAACACTTCAAATTCAGTGAATTGCACAGACTTTCAATAACAGTGACTAGCACAGACTTTTCAGGCAGGTGCTTCAACAGAGGGGCATGGCCAATGGGGAGTGGGGGGGGGGTTCAGTGCATGCTGTTTCTGTTAACATGATGTGAAATCCTCTTGAGATTACGTTGTATTGTTACAGCTACACTTACACTATGTATGTGCAATGACTCCCATTTTAATTCTACTTTCTTATATTCAAATTCGAATTGAGATTCTGCGACGTGTTTTCAACCAATTTTATGAATTGCATTTGATTTTCATGGTCATTGTCACGACGTGTAGGGAGGAACGACCCGAATGCAGGCTTTCATGCAAGAGCCTCGCGGGGCATTTATTACAGGCAGGGAGACAAGCGGCCAATCAGGCAACATAACAGGCAGTGTTAACAAAGACCGGACAGGGAGCACGAGACTAAGACGCACTTGTAAAGAGAACCAATCAAGGATCAAACACTAGGCGTACGGTGATTGGTTAACAAGGGCTAAATTACATGAGGGCAAGACTAACAAGACTAATTAAGAGCCACGCCTGAGGGAAACACAGGGAATAGACAAGCAGGGTAGGGCTGGACGTGACAGTCATTCTCAAGTCAGTTCTGAATGGTGCAAAACCCTTTATTTACTGAAATTGCACACAGGAGTTACAACAATGAGCGCCTTTCACGCTAATTTATAGTCTACATTATAGTTTTGTATTGCAATATTGTCAGTTTATTATATCATCGGCATTATTACGTTGTCCAAAGAAGACCGCCAGTGTGTTTTTGAGATCTATTTTGGCCGATCTCTGCGTCTCTGTGACAGGACAGCAGGCAGAAGCTCAAACAACGAACCACGTAGAAAATAAAGAATGGGTCAGATCACTCGTTAATCTATGAATGAGATATTTTAGCTACGAAAGGGGTTAGAGAAACACATGCTAATTAATGATCGATCTTAAGTATGAGATAACAAACTACTTAACACTACGAAGCTTTCGGGAAAGCCACCCCAGGTCCTCAAAGGGAGTGACCCGAGCAGTCTGGTTTTACGCCTAAGAAGTCCACCATGGAGCGAGTTCCTGGCATTGAGGCTCCTCATCGAGTGTAAACATGAATATTGGCGGAGTTTCTTTGCAGCCTTTGTCAATTTCTGTAACACTTTCATGCTGAGACTTTGCAGGACCCCCCGACCTGCACACTGTTACGGTGAGGGCTGTGCGAGTGGGGGCAGGACCACTGTGTTCTTTCCAATTAATTGATTTGTCAGTGGTGTGTCCTTGCTCCTACTCTGTCCAATGCATGCATGGTCATGGGTTCTGGGGGCTATGGGGTATCTGTTGGTAAAAATATCTCTTCAGGGTGGTGGGTAGAAAACATGTCACCTGACTAAAGAAAATGTATTATTATTCAGGGAAAAAAGCGGACGAGTTAGATATCGCTCAAGTCATTTCTTCATTGTAGCAAATTATGCTTCAGTTAGCAGTTTTAGTTATCCGAGTTCTATGTGGTGCTTTTGACAGACTTACAAAAGATCAAAGCTGAGCTTTGGCAGAATTTGTAATTTGTTTTACCGCTACGTGCAACTCCAGCATATTAACTTCCCAAGACTACAAGTAAAAGGTATTAATCTTGTAGCTGACGTTCACTGTTTAACATGCAGCATGAATAATAATCAAACAAATATAAAATATAATAAGAGAAGATGAGATAAGGTAGGAAAAATACTGATATTGATACTTGGGGGGGGGGGATTAAGTTAAGGGGAAATATTAATTCTTAATTTTAATTAATTTAATTTTAATGTTTCAGAACAATACTCATGAGATTCATTTATGATGTCAAATTAAATAATGTAAACACCAAAGAATGAAACCCATCATATGTTCATGCCATTTTATTTAAACATGTCTTATGCTAAACTGTCAGCCTCCAAAGCAATCAGGATGAGGACATGAGGGAATCAGTCGCTGACTGTTGTATCCGTCTCTTGGGCTATAAAACAAAATGTGCCATGAAAGGGAAAAATAATGGCGGACCCTTTTGAGCAAGTCCATTTCATCGTGTGTCTCACCTCCATGTGCTCTCATCAGCTTGGTTAAAACGATAGCTGTCAGAGCCAAATTGTCACATTGTAAGAAGGATGTGGGGACAAGCATCAGGAGAGCAAAATGACTATGTTACTGAAACTGGAGAAGGACAACAAAAATTCCAGTGAGGGGTCAAAATGGGAAGGCTAACTCTGAAATGGGTACAGGCGACAGGGATTGACGTTAATGACCAGAGCAGGAGAGGGAGTGTGCCTCAGCCTGTCCATCTCTGGGGCCTCAGCTGATATCAGTGGCTGCCCTGGGACCTAGGAGTAGATTAGCCTAAGCCTTAGGCAGGGACCCACTGAGTGGGACTCAGGGCAAGGCCCAGTGGGTCTTACTTTAAGTCCCCCAAAAAGGCATCTTCTGGATCAATCTCATCCCACTTGAAGGCGGCCGGGGAAATGGGTGACGGCCAGGCAGTGGCCAGGGAAGTAGGAGTCTCTCTGACGGATCCTGGAAAGCCTGGCGGCAACCAGGGAGTTTGCTGGTAGAAACTGCCAGGGGATCTAGGAGGCAGCAAGAAGGCCACCCAAGCGATGAACGAGATGAAGGGAGTGGTCTCACCTGGGTTAGGTTTGGGCTGAAAGCCTAGAGTACAGGCATAAAGCCCCCCATCTGGGTCAGCGACTGGGGGCCCCTCCCGGGCCAGACTCTGGAGGCTCAGGAGAAACAGGTGTGGCCCCTCCCAGGCTGGGCTATGGAAGATTGGTGCAGTGGATCCTTGTCGGCCAGAGGTTCAGCGGCGACGGCTTCCCCTGGCAAGGGCTCAGGAGACACCAGGTCAGGCAGGGCGGAAGCCACAGGCACAGCCTGCTTCCTTCACTTCTTCTTCCTGTGGCTAGAGACAGAGGACGGAGCTGCAGGGAGCCAGCAGGCAGCACAGCGAGCTGCGGGGGCCCAGTGGGTGGGCACTATGGAGAGGCGGTGAGCAGAGCGATCGCAGGCTTTATCAGGCACTGCATCTCCCTCATACAGCGTCACAATATGGGGATCCATGCCTGGAGAACCAGTACCCCCACCAGTACCTCCCCTGCCCACATGAAGAGTGGTCTGGCCATCCAGTCCACTAGATGCATGGCGGCCTGAAATCCAGGTTGCTTCATTTAATGACCCGCCCACACCAATCTCTCATTGGCTGTGTCACACGAGTAATAGCCAATCAGTGCTGAAGCCTTGCTGTCACTCACACCACGCTCACACATAAGCGCAGCCGGAAGCCCCGAGGAGGGGGAGAGCAGAGAGGAGTTTCCGCGGAGCGCGTACTGTCGCTGAGATCGGAGGGTAAAGCGGCTGGTGTTTCCCCAAATTAAAGCAGTACAGTCCTACACACTGAAGTTGTGGACATGAGCCTACGGAAGCACCATACTGTACATTCAGTAAAGAAAAACATCCAAGCGTGTTTTTATGTAAAGTGTATCTTGTTAATTCAGAAAAACAGACCAGATTTTTTTCTTTAATGACTGCAGTACGCTGCCGCATTATGCGGCGACACCTAATGTTGCAACGGGAGCTTATTTTAGCTTCCACGCTGCTCATCTTTACATTACAGTAGATACATTATTCATCCCTATGAGATTCTCCTATGTTACATGTAATGTTAGCTGATAACAACGAGGAGTTTTTTACGGCTAATTTCAATGCGTTACCAAACTCTGTGATATTATTAAGGAAAAGTTATTAATGGTATTAAAGTATCTATTAATTTGATTTGTCCAAGCATATAAGTTTTATTAGATGCTTTATTTTTAATGTCTTATTCTTGGCGCAACTATGTTATGAAAACTTAAGAATCTGTAAAAAGTATATATACGTTTCTTTTTTCTTATTGTATTATATTGTATGATTAATCATTTGCCATTAATCTAAAAAGTAGCATTCACTTTAAAATGAGCAACCCTACTCTAATAGCGGACATACTCATCACAGATGGATGCAAAGAAAGCACACAAAAGAAAATACATATCGGTTCCAAATATCGGTTATCGGTCCCGTTAACTAGTAATAATCGGCATCAATATTGGCCCTGAAAAGCCAATATTGGTTGAGCTCTATTTTTTACAGTCCCCTTACAGACTGATAAGGTAAATTTTGAGGGGAGAGCATTCTTGGGCAACACTCATGTGCTTTGTCACACATCAAAATGTGACGTGCACTCATAATTGTGGTTTAGATTGTGTAAGATCATTACTGTTATGTGGTTGTCTTATTTCAACTTTTTTGCAATTTATACTAAACCTGCTTCCGTAGGTATCATGTTATCTCCACAACTTCAGTGTGTAGGACTAACAAAACACCATTAAATTAAATGAGTTATAGTATGCTGAGCTATATTTTGACTACTTTATAGCACTATAAATTTAAGGGATAAGTGCAATTCTCAACATGGTTAATTATTAAGGCGAGGCATTAAAATTGTTACCATCCACAAATATTTGCCCTTTTAAATCATCGGAAAAATTACTGTGAATAATTAACCCTCTAACACTAAATCCGAAAAAAATACAAAATTGACCTATTGACATTTCCAATTAAAATTATGCATGAAATTGTGTATATTTATCTGTTTAAGTGGACATTTTACACACACAAAGGCCATTATTTTCGGGAAAGGATTTTGCAATTAGGTCAAGCTCCTGTATGTCAACAAAATCACATACCTCATCTGGTGTATGTAAGTGAAGTTTTATGGCCAAAGTTACTACAGAACACATCATTGCTGTATGACCACAGAAAAAATGTGCAAACATTAATTGGTTTATTATATTTACACATTGCAGACAGTCACACCCTGCCCATCCGACCCTCCTGTTTACTCCCTAACGAGCCACGCCTGTTGATTGTTTGTCTTATCTCTTGTTCCTGCCCTGGTCCTGATCACTCCAGCTGCCTCTCGTTTGCCCCCTTGTTAACCTTGTATAAAAGCGCTTCCCAGGCCTGGGCTCCCCAGTCCTGTCATTAAAGCGGAACCTGCATGTTGCCTGTGATTTCCCTGCTTTCTCGCCTCCCATTTTTGATCCCCCGTTATCCTTTTTCTTTATGTTAGTAAACCCAGTTTGCCCCAACACTTGCTCCTGCATCCTTCGTCCAGTTTTGCATGACAGCAACTAATTTGATAGTTTCTGTAATTAAATTCCAGTTAGGTTGGCCATGCATCGTGTTAAAAGCAGTTCTTTTAATAAGACAATAGATTTTACTTGATTTTTCCTGTTAGTATGGTAGTGTTTATCCTGGTAAAAGTTTTGTCTTAAGTTGTCTTTGCAACTCGTGGAACATCATATTGACTTGGATTTTCAGTATAATTAGCTGGGCACTCAGCTTATTACTTTGAACTGTTCATAGAGTGAGTACTCTTTGACAGTGTCTGTAAGACACCAATTAGATACTTAATTAACAAACACATTTACAAAGTTCTAAAAAATTTTTTGAACGTTTGGTGATTAGTAATTTTGTATGCTTTTTTTTTAATCTTCTAACTACAACTTTTGAATCACTGCACAATATTATGATAAGTACCTGTGATGGAAAACAACTGTCTTTTTTGGGTGTGGCTGTGTTACCTGGAAACATCCGGATTTGGGAATATTCCTGTCAGCTGAATTTTATGATTCTATGACATTCCAGTGTTATTTTGATTGTTTTAACAGCTTCACTATCTTGTTGGAAAGACAATCTGTTATCCAATAAAAAAACTTAAGCAAATTCTTCAGATTTCAAATTTTGTTTGTTATTGTGTTTGCTGTATCTTGGTAAGCGCAATACTCCCTTTTAATGAAAAGCATTCAACTAGCACAACAAGGTTAATCAACTGAGGTACATCTATGCTTCGTCACAGTTCTAACACAGATTTTGTATAACCAGCTCTTAACCTTCAAATAAAATTTGTGCTATGTAATGTTCAGCTATGGGCCCTGACATAGACAAGTGATTTTCTCTTAAAATCAGGTCAAGCACCAGAGGTGAACTCAATTATAAATGTTACGTCACAATAATATGACTACATATAACCTCGTTTTGGCATTAAAAAGGGAGGGTACACATACTGTATATTTATAAAGTGTTATGCATACAATGTTTTCAAAAGGATAGCAATAAGTTTAGAAAAAATGAATTTATTTCATTGAACTTTTAGTCAGTTTAGCTAATTCTTAAAAAAAAAATCAATAAATATTATATAAAATATTATTCAGCCATACATAAAAATGATAATGAGAAAACTGATATGACAGTTCTGTCAACTCTGCAATAATGAGTGAGTAACCCTGTCCATCACAGAACCTCCTGAAAGATTAAACAAGGAAATACTATTACTGTTTTTTTTTCTTGCTTTGCTAATCATAATAAGATAATAAGTATTTCGGCCTTAATGCACAATAGCTAAAAAATGAAAATAAAAACAAGTAGCTAGTGCTACTATTCCAGTCTAGGCTTGCTTTACATGTGGCTAACTGATAAAAGCAGGGTTCTGTGAATTAATTAAGAAAAGAAATAGCATGTTATCAGGCATATAGTGTTTATTTAATGATTGTTCAAGATTTAACAAAGCTATAATTGCCTTTGCTGTAGTGCAAATTCCATTGCAGTAATGGGATATTGTGGATGAATATGGAACACATTCTGCAGAGTCATACACAAGGCTCAGTTAAATTGCCTTTGCAAGATAAAGAGTAATATAGACAAGAGATGTGATCATTAATTCTCATGAACTGGGCTCTCGTTAAACCAAGACAGTCCTTTTGATGCGTTCAGATTATTGTTATATCTTCTACAAAGGATGATGAGATAGCACAAAGATTTCCCTAACAGCCATCAGCCTAAATGGGACTGGAAAGAATATTTTAACAAGAAACTCACAGGTTTCTATTTGTTTACTTGTTTATTGTACTATTTATGATAATATGAAGTTACCAATATTGCACTGCATGGCTGAAGGAAAATAGTTTTTTTTTTCTTTTTGCATATGATTATAAACAAAACAGACTGTTCAGACGCTCAGAATAAAATGAACAGATTTTATATTTCATGAACCCAACCATTTCAGTTTGTAAAATGTTTAAATTATTGATCTGCACACTTCTGCTTGGCTGCACTTTTGTCAGTTTCGGCCGCGTGCAGGAAGCAAAAGGCGAACTCTCAGCGTTACCTGATCTGCTGATGACGCGATGAGCATCAGCCTCTGGATCCTCTGCTCCCCTGCACTGCAAGTCCACCTCCACCCTTTTATTTGCCTATGAAATTCAGGCCTCACTTCACATGCCAGCTGTTGACTTCTTCAAATGCTTCACAGCCCAAGGCCTGTCCTCTCTTATGCGCTTCTGTACTGAAAAGTTTAGTTTCTTGCATATTTGGTGGTTGCTGCTCTACAAAATTTTCACTTGACTATATAATGCACTTTTGGGCATATGTCACGAGACAAAGTTAATTTTTAAATTTATAACTCAGTTTTTATTATTTCTATATTTATGTAGCCATCTTTGACTTAAGATAAGGTCACACTCGCATGAAAAAATATCCAGTATCTTCACAGAGTGAAATTAGGCCTGAATGGATACCACAGTAGTTTGAGTATACTGCGGTATTTTCTTTCAACTAATGAATAGTGTTGCTTTTGCAAATTTCGTATGGCAAGATACTGAACATGAAAAGGATGCTATCTAGTAACATGATATAAACAGTTATTGATATAACAGGTGTGGAAGAACACATTACTAGTGTAAAAGATTAAATGTGGACAAATGCATTCTTCACCCACAGCTTTTCATTGTTAGAAATGTTCTTGTTATAATAATGCAAATGCTCATAACCTCCTCCACTGTACCTATATGAAACTGAGGGGTCAATCCTGCCCATGCCACACCAGATTGCTATGTGAATTCACAAGTCAAAAGTCATCTAAGTGAACTCTGGTAATACAACCCACAAATTTGCAGGAGTCCTGGAAGTGAATTTAATGCTTGTCGCACCCAGCAGCTAGAAGAGAAGAATGAGAACTGAATACTGTTTCATGCTAGTGTGACCACACTTTGAAGCTGAACCCTGGTAAAATTTTACCAATTCAGAGGTTGATCATAATGAATACTTTAGTGATTATTAAAAGCCCCTGCTATTTGTTTATTTCAATTGAAAGGATATGTGATTTGGTAATTATTTTTAAAAATGATTTGGGATACTCCAAATATAATGCCAGGCCTCAATAAGACATATACACACAAACAGTAAAGGCAATTTTGAGATACCACAGTCTATTCCCTTACCACATCTACTCCCTTACCACATCTATTCCCTTACCACAGTCTATTGCCTTACCACATCTATTCCCTTACCACATCTACTCCCTTACAACATCTATTCCCTTACCACATCTACTCCCTTACAACATCTATTCCCTTACCACATCTATTCCCTTACCACATCTACTCCCTTACAACATCTATTCCCTTACCACATCTACTCCCTTACCACATCAACTCCCTTACCACATCTTCTCCCTTACCACAGTCTATTCCCTTACCACATCTTCTCCCTTACCACAGTCTATTCCCTTACCACATCTACTCCCTTACCACATCTACTCCCTTACCATATCAACTCCCTTACCACAGTCTATTCCCTTACCACATCTATTCCCTTACCACAGTCTATTCCCTTACCACATCTACTCCCTTACAACATCTACTCCCTTACCACAGTCTATTCCCTTACCACAACTATTCTCTTACCACATCTAATCCCTTACCACATCTACTCCCTTACCACAGTCTATTCCCTTACCACATCTACTCCCTTAACATAATTCTTTCACAGGATGTGTATCGTTTTCTAAAGTCAGGCAGGGCAGTCCAACGCAATAGAAAAAAAATAAATGAGAATAAATTTGGCAGATGACTAGGGTTGTATATCCTTTGAATGATGGAATAGCTGCACCACCTCTTGGATCATTTCCTGCTAACTTTGTCTTGTCATTATTAGTGTTATTGTGATTACCCCTGAGCTATAAACATAGCTCATAATCTGGTTATTTATAATATTAGACATGGATTAGGCATTTTTTGTAATTCCCATTTCCCAGCCACTACTATGTCTGAAGCTGATCTGATTATCAGGAATGCATTTACAGTATAAAGTGCTCCATTAAAAAGCAATCCAATCCACACTGACCGAAGCTGCTTCCTTCTTCAGTCCTGCTCTAATTGGCCCGCGGGGGACTTTTCTCACCACCATTCTAAGCAGATCTGTCATCGTCGTTAGCTTATTTTTTATTAGCTACGTTTCCTTTCACTTGTTATTATTGGTAGCATTAGAGCTACACTTTCTATATTGATAATCTCAAGCACATTAACTGAATGGCACATAGACAATGCTTTTCTAAAAATTACTAATTTGATTAGTTTAGAAAGAGGCTTAACTATAAATCAACAATATGTATTTTTATGGTTAATCATTAAACACCACATAAGAAAACATGTGTAACTGAGTAACACGATCTTTGGTAGCTTTGGTAGCTGCACTGTATTGCTGACCTTAGTTACTTGTTATTCATTTATGTAGTTTGAGGATATTTGGCGATTCAGATTTCTTTTTCAGATACTTCATCTGAAAGGCTTTGTGTTCTATGTCTATTCATTTTAACCAAATTGAAACATCATAAATTGATTTTTAATTAGTAAATAACTTACTTGGACAATATTTTATATACTACCTAAAACTAGCTTAAATTATCCTGAACTATAATGAATTGTTCCACTTCAATTTGCAGAAATAAAGAAAAAACTTTTGCCAAATTAATATCATGTGTTAGCATAAACTAATTCTAAATTAAAATAATACTGAGGTTTCTTTGTTTCTTTTAATATACTCTGAATGAACTGACCAGTGCAAGATTAGTTCAAGGTTTGTTCAAAAACAACACAAGTCTTAATGGAAATTTTCATCACTTGCTGCTGCTAATGTATAAAATGGCTGAAAGCTGGTCATTTTTAACTAGCCAACTGCTACTTCTTTCCATACTCAATGTTCTCATCAACTTAATTCCTATAGAGTTGGTTTGGGATCAAAGAGTAAGAGCAAAGTAGCCAACTTGTGCCTAGAACTTCTGGAAACTCCTTCAGGGCTGTTAGAGAAGCACTCCAGGTGTGCAGCAGTTGGCAGAAAGAATGGGGGTTTTCTGAAGAGTCTAAAACTTGAGAAAATGTAGATATGTCAAACACTTCTCTGTCTCTGATATATTACTTAATTGCCTCAAGGCCTTTTAGTATAAGGTGAGCAATATAAATAAAATAGAGTAAGAGTATGCATAAAAAGTACGTCATGACTTTGTGCATCTTCAAAAATGTTTATTTTTCTTGAATTTTGATTTTGTACCTCACTGACAAAAAATCAACAACATTTCTGTAAATGCTTTACAATACTTTTGTCTAATAAAGGTCATTTATAAGATACCCAGTTTACACAAGAATGTTTTCCTGATTTTGCATTTTGAAAATATTTGAAAAGTAATGAGCAGTGTCACTAAAAACAAAGAATAGTGACTAATACTATTATCACATCTATAAGCAAACAAAATTTGAAACATGAATGTCATGCCCTGCCCGTCCGATCCTCCCGTGTGCCACGCCCCCTCGTTCTTCTCGTGCGAATCCGTCCCTTCCTCAGCTGTTCAGTGTTTGCTCATCAGCATCCCTGTATTTAGTCTGCCCCAGTCCTGTCTCCCCTGTCCGGTATTGTTGATGCATATCGATGCTCACTATCACTCTTGCTCTGGTCCTTGTCCTGTTCTGGCTAATAAACGCCCTTGTGAAGGGCTTAACCTCGCAGCCTGCCATTATGGGTCGTTCCTCCCGCCACAAACGTGACAATGAATATGAAATTTGTTCTATTTTTTTTCAAACCATAGCACCGATGTGTTGTTTACCTTGCTAGTAAACTCAGCCTTTTTTAATGATCTCTGGCTCTGTAAAATCAAGCCTAACTTAGCTGGTATCCACACCCCGTTCTTCAATTTTCTGATATACACTCAACTTGCAAAAGTGCTACTTAGCTGAGCAGGCCCTATCTCTGCCTCCTTTCTGATTGTTCCCTCTCCTACCCTGTCTGTCTTTTTTCTGCCTTGGTAAACTATGTGGAGAGACTTGCATACTGCAGGGAATGCATGGCTTTTAGTCAATGATTGAGGCCATTTCTAAATTTAGCCTAAGCTATTTTTAAGTCCCCGTTACCCCCTCCTCTTACCAAACAGAGAATGTTTCTCATTTCGCTAACATAAAATCTGAAGGTCATTGAGTGGTACAGTGACCAAGTGAAAAATCTGTAATCTTATTCAGTAGGAATGGGAGGGTTCAGATGTAGCTCCTTTTGGTCAGGTGAGTAAAATAGGAAGAAACATTAACATGGAGCCATTTTGTACTCTCTCATGTCTTTTCACTTCCCTTCTGTCTCCTGTTCTCTCCGGTGTATGGTCGACACATATTTAACAGATAATAAACAACAATTCTTAATGCTGGTCATATTCTTCCTTGTTAGTATTTGTGGAAAAAATTGTGGAAAACAGTGTTACACTAAATTCACACAACACAACTCTAGAGTTAGTGTCAGCCCATGATTTAGCATTCTAAGCCTTCCACCAAACACTTAGACTTACACGAGAAACGTATTTGTAAGTGTGCAGTATAAATATGAGTATGTTCAGGGGTTCCTGCGGGATTTTTTCTCATGATATGAGGCCGCATTCACATATTTTTACAAAATTGAGTTTCCCCTTGTGAGGTCTGAAAATAATGTCTTCAGGTCAAAATAACAGTTTCCATCACATTATGGGGACATTTGCCCCCCACAATATAATATATAGATGCCCACATACACACACACCAACCTGGCTAAGAATAAATTACGTTCTTCCCTACCTATTTCAAGCTGACTCTCCGCCTCCCGGTTGTAGGAAATTTTTGATCTCATGGTGAATTTTCATTAGAGCAAGGCCAGTGAGTCGGCTGTCTGTCATTGTGTACTGTAAATGTTGCGTTGTCGAAATGAGTGAGCCTTATCTGTTCTGAAAAATTTATGTGGCTGTCTCTTTTCTGTAACAATCATGTTGTTACCCCAATGTGTAAATTTTGACCTATGCCAATAATTGATATATTTATGTCTAGTATTATTGACACTGATAACTAGCGACCATCAGAGACACCTGCCAAGGTTCAGTTTATTATTATTATTTTATTCGTTGGAAACTGAAAGATCAATCTCTGAGCCAAATTTAACAGTGAATTAATAGATGTCTTACTGAGATCCCTTGTCCAATATAGAAAACGGTTCATCAATGCAGTCATTTTGTATTTCAGTAGTTGTGTCTTTATCTCTGATGCTGCTAACTTTATATTGATAAAGTTTAACTATTGACATGCTAACTGATATGTCGTGCATTTCTACATATTCTTTGTTCCGTCTTCATAAAGACTATACGTAATGTGAAATTATAACAAAGAGGGAAATATATTGCTTATGAACCGTGAGCAAAAATCATAATCTCGATGTTACTTTAATGTTGCAGACATAATAAGGCAAGATGTAGTTGTCTACGAGTATGTTATGTCTTCTTTGGTCACCCTCCAGACAAGAGAAATACAAAGATTTAGGAATTTGACTTAATTGACCGAACATTCATAAACTTAGCCATTGGTTCGGAAATTGATTAAGAAAACTGATGCATGTTTTACAATAGTTATAAAAAATTTTATTCTTAAGCTATTGGAATTTGATCTAAATGTGAAATATTTTAACTGGACTAACTGTACGAAAATACAAAGTATCTTAAATGCCCATTAATGTCCTGTCGTGATCAGACTCCCTCCTTATAAGGCGTCCTTCTTAGGCTTCTTTTTCCTAATTTGACTGTCCATCTCTGGTAAGACTCCATCCGTGATTCTTACATACATTTTAATATCAATATTCCTTTCAAATATTACCATATAATCAGGTGGCACCATCAGTCGCAATCAGACTGAGCAGAAGGCACGCCAATGTCTTTTGATGAACGCTGGGCCTGATTTTGCAACAAAACCATTAATAATGTGTTCATGTAATTGGATTGGGTTGATAAAAAAAATACTATAATTTTAAAATCATATAAATTCCACCTATCTGTATGTCTTCCAAGACCAGTACAGTGGTCACTGTGTGCCTGAGATGGTATGTGATAGACAGAGACCACCCTGGGTGGCATGAGACAGACAGGGAAACACCCTGCGTGGCATGAGACAGACAGGGAAACACCCTGCGTGGCATGAGACAAACAGGGAAACACTCTGGATGGCATGACGCAAACAGAGACCACCCTGGATGGCATGAGACAGACAGGGAAACACCCTACATGGCATGAGACAGACAGGGAATCAGTTTTATTATTAAAAAAGTTGTTCATCCTAAAACTGTCATACACAGGATTCAGAGATGACAGGAAACCCGAATGCTGGAGACTGGGGATAACAGTTCTTGGGTCAGTCCCCTGTATGCAACACTCCTGGTGGTGAGCCTCTCTGAGGCTTCCCCACACCGTAATTCTCCTGGATGTGAAGGTGGGTTCATCAGAGAACAATACATACTTCCTGATGTCCACAGCCAAACATTTGTGTTGTTGGCACCATTTAAACCACCTTTTGGCATTGACCTAAGGCTTGGCTATAGCCGTCCAACCATGAATACTGACCCTGTGGAGGTCCCAACAAACAGTTTTGGAGGAAACAGGAGAGTCAAGGTGCACTTTTAATTCTGCAGTGAGTTGGGCTGCTGTGGTTTTATGTTTTTTGGATACAGTCCGGGTTAGTGCCCGGACGTCCCTTTCAGACAGCTTCCTCTAGTGTCCACAGTTACTCCTGTTGGATGCGGTCCATCCTCCGTGGTGGTTTGCCAACATTACCCTGGATACTGTGGCTCTCAATGCACCACAAAGACTTGCTGTTCTGGTCACAGATGCACCAGCGAGACATGCGCTAATTTGTCCTCTTCTGAACCTCTTCTGATATGTCACACATTATGTTGTGTGGATTGTAATATCTTGTGTACAGCTGTGCTATTGCTGTGCTAATTAAACCTTCACACTATGCTCTTACTGACGGAATGTGCAAGCAGTGACGACTGGTCAACCAGACTGCAGATACATGGGTGTGAAACCTCAGACGCTATTTTGGCAAGTGTTTCAGATTAATTGTGTGTATATGAAAATCACTCCATTTCACACACCTCTGGCTATCTTAACTTATTTATAATTATTTATATTTAATCTGCACTGATGAAGAATTCTGATTTTATGTGAATGAACCTCAATATGATTGTGCATTATTTATTTCAAAAATTGTTTGACCACTGAGCTTTGTTTGGGGTTTTCTTCTTATCTACCTAAGATATCAAATTTGTATAAAACTGTAATTTTACTTAAGGTGGACAATCAGTTTTCTATCATTAAAATATTTCTAAATAGAAATGGTTTTCGACAAAATCAAACTGGAACCTTTTTCGCAGTGGCACCTTGATATTAACAGCTTATCCTCCTAGTAGAAAAAATATGCTTGCCGTTGCCAAGCAACAGCAATAAGTCTACATATTTTCCAGATGTACAAGAGAATAAAAGAATGCAAAGACACAGCTTGTATCCATTAGATTAAGGCGACTGGAAAGAAATTTTAAAAGAATAAGAAAAAAACATTTTGATTCGATTCACAATAGTATTCGGTTAAGATATAAAACCAAAAAACATGTTATTTTGGTCAGTAAATTTTTTCCAAGAGACGGTATAAAAGCATTTTTTGTGACACCTTCACCATTGATCTCTCCCTGCAGCCACAATTCGCCAGGCCCTTCCAAACGGTTCTCTCCCTTCTCTGGAGAAGGGCCGTATTTCAGTTAAATGTACAGTACTTAAAATATGTATTTAAGCACTTTTAAGTATTTTGTAATTTGTATTTTGCCAGACAGAAAAGGTCAGATGTAATTTGAAACAAAATATTTTGAGAGATTGTATTTTTGTATTTAACATACTTAACAAAATGTCTTTTTATTTATTTTGTCATTTTATGAACCTTCATCACCAGGCTTACAGACTTTTAAATATAGCCTATCACCATCTGGTGATAGATGCTAAATAGGCTAGATGCTAATAAATCACGTGACGTATCCTGTAGGGCCCAGCTTCCTCGTTGTGAACTTACTGCTTTGGTGCTTGGAGCAAATTGCTTTAGGTTTGTAGTATGATGTCAGTATAGGACAGAAAAATAGAACAATTAGCAAACAGCACGTGTTAAACACACAGTGTTAAGTACGGGTGTAACGGTTTTGAAACGGAAACAGAAATTGTGGTATGAGATCAAGAACATGTACCGTGGTTTCCGAGAAGCTCCACCCCCAATCCGCTGCTGCAGATGTAGCCTGCTGAGCTCAGATTGCATTAATAATGTTACAAAAGTAATTTTTTATTCCACAATTAACACTGTTACATACGAATCACAAAATTGTTGTACTTTTTAAAGTTTGGGGAAATTTCGTAAATATTACAACTACTAGGAAAGTGACGGTACATGTATTCATCATGAACTGTTACTATTTTACATGTATTTTTGTATTTTCAAATGACACAATACTTGTATTCTAATTAAAAACATTTTCTCTAAAATAAAAAAACATTTTTTCTATTTTGTATTGTTTAGTAACATTTGACGAGCAAGTATTTGTAATTAATAACAAAGTACTTTTTTATGTATTTGTGCCCATCTCTGTCCTTACCTGAATATTAAACACGCCTGTGTCTAAGGGTATTTAATGGCTACCATGAAGTGGAAACTTTGTGAGTTATTGAGTGTATTCCAATTGAATTGCTGTGTTTCTGAAGTAAGGCTCCTGGATTATTATTATTATTATTATTATTATTATTACACAATGTAACAAATTTTTTGTTCCTGGCTTCCAAGTGTTATATTTCAACTGCTTATGTCTAAAGCCTATCGAAAAATGACTACATTCAGCACAAACTTTGATTTTATGACCACAGCCCAGAAAAACAAAGTGTGTTTTCCTAACCCGTTCGCCTAAAACAACAAAAAAAAAGCAAAGTTTTTGTGGAACAATAGCTATTTTCTGTTTGTTTTAGCCATTACGAGTTAGAAAAAACACACTTTGTACCCAGGAACAAAATAAAAATAAAAATTTGTTACATAGTGTTATTATTATTATTATTATTACGATTATTGCCAATTTGCATTACTAATTTGCACCCATACCATTGTCTGGGTGTCCTGATAAAGGAAAACTTAGGTAAAAGGCATTGCTATTATTAAATTTGCTACTATGTTCGTCTGTATGGGTTTGCATAAATAGCGCTGCGCATATAAAATTACCATCATATATATAGAATTGAAAATTAACATAAATTGAGTGAAAAGCTAAGACTAAATGCCTTTACTTCGCTATATTGCATCAAGGTTAATTGCTATTGCTATAACCTTGTCTCTGAATTTTAAAGTCTGATCATAAACAATTTCCTTTTATCTTATTCTGCACAATGTGGACCACATCTGAGGTATCTCATCTTCCAAAGGATCTCTTTTTAAGTTAATAAAATTATTCTTTGAATAAATAAACATATTATCAGAATTCAGCAATAAGAAATTTATATTCATATTGGGTGGGGAAAAATGTTTTTGGAAAAACATTTCCTTTATTCAGAATGTGTTACAATAGTATGTTTCACTGTTTCGACATGGGTTAAAAGAGAATAAAATAGGAACAGTTTGGTGTAGTTCTGAGTGGAATACTCATGCAAGAGACTTTTGGTGTGGTCTATGTTACTGTCAGCTCATGGTGAAAATAATTCTATGTAACGAGGCATTTTGTTGTTACAATGCTCTTTTACAGTAAAAAAAATACTCTTGTTGTCATTGTGGTTGTTGTTATTGTTGTTTGTGAGTAAATATTCAGAAGACATGAGACTGTTCTGAGCAAATATTACTAGTGAAGAACGAGACATCCCAGGTAGCTGCTGTTCGAAGGAGGGTACGTGGCAGGGGCTTGGGTAGAGGATTATTTGAAGGGTATATTTTCAGCCTGGCTGACGTAAACTGGTATGCAACGGTTGCAGGCGTGGCATGATGTGACTTCCGTGCAGACATACAAAGGGTGCAGTGTGAGGAGGCAGCATAAGATACTAAGTGTCAGGAGACTGAGGTAAACCACCTGAAAGGTGTCTGAGCCTTGTATGCTTTTTTTCCATGTTAAACAACAGAGCTATTTCTACAGCATGCAATGCAGGAAAGATTATAAAAAAATAACCAGTTTTATTCTCAATGAAGCAGCCTAAGACGCGCACACACAGCTTTAGTGAGACGGAGATAGACACACTGAAAAAGAGATGGTTTGAGGTCAACAGGGATGACTGCATAACTGAAAAAAGAACTATGAAAATTAACTTTGATAATAGTATACTTGATTACTAAAATCAATCACTTAAACATGATTATTCCTAGTTGTGTCTGCAGTTGTCTGTTATGAGGTTGTCAGATGGCATCTTTGTAAGACTATTATTAGCTTACACTGATATGAAGTTCTGCTTCCATCCGGATTTCAACGATTATGAGCCCATTACCAATTTGCAAACAGCCCAGTTGAACTCTGTATAATATGAGAATTGTGTATTAATGCTGAAATTTATTGGACTCAGTGCAATAGCTAATGGATTCCAGTAAGTATTGCTGAAGTGTTTTCCCCCACTTTAATCAAGCTTTGTGAACAGTTAATGATTTTTTACTGCATGAAATGTATGTGATGTTTAACATACACACACATTTGGCCATTCTACTTTCAGAATTGTGTGAATTACACGTAGCCTTGAGGGTGATGAAAATGATGTCTTTAAGGGTTTGATATTTTTCAGCTGTGACTTCTAAGTGCACCCTCATTAAGTTGGCTGTTTCCTCATTGTCACAGCATGTGGATGCATCTTAATTTCACTGCTGTCTCTCGTGGTCTTTAGAATCGATGTCATGTTTCTGTCAAGACTTTTAGATGTCTTAGATGCAAGGTCTGTACTGCAGCTTTCAGTCAATGCTAACTAAACCCCTACATAAATAATGCCAGCTACCATAATTTTCATCATAGATTTTCAGAATATGCATGCAAAAATATACTTACAAATATATACCACATTCAAAAGTGCCTACAACGGCCATGTAAACATCAGAACTGGACCTCTGAGAAAGGAAGAAAGGTCATCTGGTCCAAGGAATCCCATTTTCTGCTGCATCATGTGGCTGTCAGATTACGAGTGGAGCATCTGAGGAATGCATTGGACTAACAAGTCAGATGCATGCTTACGTAACCCCATGCAGAGTCGGGTTCCATGCGCTGTGTGGTGAGACATTACTCAGAATCATCTGCCATTTGAGCCACAGTAGCCCTTCTCTCAGTTCGGACCACACGGCATAGTCTTTATTCACAGGAGAGCCTCGTCTCGCATTGATCAGGCTTGGCTACCCATCGCCCTTTCAGCAGATCCTCCTCAGACCACTCTCAGTAGGTACTCACCATTGCTGACTGTGTGCCCCTCAAGGGCCTTGTTGTTTTGGAGATGCTCTGACCCAATCGTCTGTACTAATACGATCATTATCCCTCCCAATTTCTACTGCATTCAACATGTCAATTACAAGTACTAAATGTTGGCTTACTAATCACTATATCCCAGACCTTGATTACCCCAGACGTTATTTGTTTCACAGGGTAATTTTTTGCCTCATCGGAATGCACCCACACATACACTCACAGATACACATACACTCACAGATACACATACACAAAATTGAATGAAATTTATGGCTAACATCGT
>JAODKN010000037.1:22419693-22434877 GCA_026774425.1 Petrocephalus zakoni
TGTTCCCATCTAGGATGTTGCCTGTCTCGGATGTAGCCTGTTTAGCATGCTCCCATCAAGGGTATCGCCTGTCTTGGATGTTCCTTGTCTAGGATGTTGCCCATCTAGGATGTAGCCCATCTAGGATGTAGCCCATCTAGGATGTTGCCTGTCTAGGATGTTCCCATCTAGGATGTTGCCTGTCTCGGATGTAGCCTGTTTAGCATGCTCCCATCAAGGGTATCGCCTGTCTTGGTTGTTCCTTGTCTAGGATGTTGCCCATCTAGGATGTAGCCCATCTAGGATGTTGCCCATCTAGGATGTTCCCTGCCTCCTGCCTGATGCTACTATGGATACAGCTCCAAGTTCACCTTAACCCTGCACTGCCTATGCAAATATGAAAGATGAAAGAATGGATTAATGAGTTTTACGCATAATTTCCTATATATACAGCTCATAGAACAATGACAGAGAATATACTTATTACATAAAATAAAGCTATAACATACAAATGAAAATTTAATTAATTAATTGACATGAAAATATAAAATAACAGACGATAAGCACAATACAACAATTTTCTAACATATTAAATATTATAAAACATGGTAACAGGTCATAAAAGATGTTTGAATCATAGCATAGAAAAAAATCATGCCTAAAAATCCCCACCAGAGGGCACTAATTCTGTATTGCTTCCAAAAGTTTGTCCATCAATTCAATTATTTATACAACCATCCATGTATCTTATAATTACTGTCCTGATCAGGGCCTTGCGGGAGGAGGGATTAAATCAAGCAGCATAGGGCACAGGCCTGCAGTACACCCTGGATGACCATCGCTGGGCAAATTCACATCCTTGCATAATCCACACAGTGATCACGTCCATCCACAGGCCTCTGGATGACGGGAGTAAGCTGGGAACCCAGAGGAAACCGGCTTGACAGAATAACAAGCAAACTCCACACACAAGAGCAGAGGTGGGATTTCAGCCTTTTAATCGCAGCCCCAGAGCCAACTGCGCTGCAAAATGTACTCATCTGAACTAGAACTGCTTTTAAAAACCAAACAAATAAAAATAAGCTTTATTCTTTAAGACATATTTAAAAAATGCTTAAATTATGGGTCAGCCAGGATCCGATTCCCTACCCAGTTCTGTGTGTGTGGAGTGTGCATGTTCTCCCCATGTCACCATGGAGTCTCCTCTGGGTACTTCAGTTTCCCCTCTCCAAAACGATGCTAAAATGTGTGCATGAATGGTGTATGTGCCCTGCGAGGGGTTGGCTTCCTCTCCTTGTTTCTGGGACAGGCCCGCCTGCAGCCCAAAAAAGGACAAGCAGTATACAAAATTAATGAATTGTTAAAGGACAGAAAGGTGTAAAAAAAAACAATCAAATGAACAGACTGTTAAAAGGAAACATCAGAATCAAGGTGCAAACTTTAAGCTGACCTTTGACCTTGCACAAACTCCAGGTCCGGTGGTTCAGACTTGCATCTCCATCCAATGTTAAACTCTTACCGTTTCCATCCATGGTCGCTAGGTTTTACAGCGACCCCTGAAATGACTGTGCGTAACTTATTGTTATGAAAATGGGCTCTTACATGCTTTCTATGAACCTAGGATCCAGCGTTGCTGGGCGCAGGCCTCCTTTCTCATTCGCTGAGACAGCACGGACCGGGGGCTGCTGTGGAAATCCCCTGCCATCTCCACTCCACACTGACAGCAGAAACCACCCACTCAGGAAGTGACCTTGCTGCGAACAGGAAGGCCTCCAACCATACAGCCGGCCGAAGCCTCGCAGAAATCAGGCAAAAGTGGGCCTTCCTCTGGTCGCGCGGAGGGTGTCTCTGGCGCACGGCTCTGAGGTGCCGAAGAACTGGAGAATTCTGGATCTAGAATTCAGAAATAACTCATCCTTCAACGTCACCAGTACCTTCCTACGAAAGCAAGGGGCAGTGTGATTGTGGGAGCAAAGGAGCACACTTGAAGCTGAGAAATGTAAAAAAAAAATCAACATTAAAAATGAAAATGGAAAAATGAAAGACATATATCAACATTTTAGAGTTATATATATAAATGTGTGTGTGTGTGTGTGTGTATAAAGTTATATTTTTGCCTATGCAATAGTCTGCGTTTCCCCCAGCAGCCCAGCGCACACACTGGCACGTAAGAACATGAATGCGCGTCCTGTCGAGCCAACAAGCCGGGACCGGATACGATGTATCCTCCGGGACAACAAGCGGCCTGTTCCCCCGCACTGTTCCCCCGCACTGCCACATGACGCCCTGCGCTGCAGAGAGCCGACCTCCTCCGGAAAGAGCGAGGAGAAAAAAAGGGAAGAAAAAAAGCGACGAGAAAAACTTGAAAGCAGCGCAGTGTGAGAGGAGCCGCGCAGCGCAGCGTTCTGGGGGCGCTGGGGCGCTGGGGGCGCACGTCAGCCTGCCCACTGCAGCGTTCTGGGGGCGCTGGGGGCGCACGTCAGCCTGCCCACTGCAACGTTCTGGGGGCGCTGGGGCGCTGGGGGCGCACGTCAGCCTGCCCACCGCGCACCGCCATCGGCCGCCTGCGCCCAGGTGCCTGCGATGCCAGTCGTTCGCCTGGATCGAGCGAGCAGCCGGCCACTATACTCAGCGACGTGTCCCCCGGACCGAATTTATCAATTTGACCCAATCACTATAAAAATGGATTTGCCTGATGCGCATAAGCGGCGTTAGGCGGAAAGCCTCTTTGCGTCGGATTACGCTGCATCAGTCCGCAAAGGGGGAGGCTGGCGACGGCGGCAGCATCGCGGTGAGTCCCTGTCCTACAACCGTGCCACCGTCTCTCTACCCATACTTGCATGCACGTTAACGCACGTTTGCATGCAGTGTGCACCCATGCACGCGTCTGCACACCCGCACAATAACCTATATAAATGCGGAGAGTATGCATGTAGTCGTGCTATGCATTTAAAGGCATTTCCCCATCAATATCAGCACTTGGTGCTGTGGCTCACTAAGCACAACTTTCGCTGCCTGTTGCTCATCCCGCAGCCAAACTCCGCGGCGCTGCATGCTGCATGCTGCATTCGGTCCGCTCGCTCTCTCTAGTACATTAATGTTTCACGGATATGGTCATATTTGTGTTGCAGTTAGTTACACTGAAGGCAAATAGTTGGGAAGAGGCGCCCGGATAAATCAGCGCCTCTCCCCGTGACATTTCCCCCGTAACTCCCGATCCATCACTATTTTCCTAATAATCTTGCAGGGATACATTGTATTAAGACACGCAGTCCGCAAAGCTGTTTATGTCACGTTTTATCACCTGTTTAATTTCGCTTTTTGTCCTGCCATCTAGAAACACTACATATGTATATCTGTATTTTTTTTTCTTTACACTTCTGCTAATTGTTTTGCATTAATCGGGGCCGTCTGGTAACTGTTAGAAGAAGCCGTGCCGCGATGACAGGCTGTCACCCCCAGTCAGCAAACTGAGTCTCAAAACGGAAAAACCCCCGAACGGACAGGAACTTCTAAATGAGGGGAAGTAGCACTACCTTATGAATTCATGAGTTTTCATTTTTTCCTGATTCTAAGTTATAAATCGTATTTCAATATGAGTTTGAAGCCTTATTGTTATGTATAATACCCCTGATGCAGTTTTTTTATTCAGCCTACGCAAACTAGGTCTGGGTAAGTTCGGTTTCATCTAAAGTTACATTTTTGTGTTTTGTGCTGCTGTAAATATGTGCCAAAATGATATAAAAATAGACATTATTATTTGTCATTTTAGTCCTTTCTCTCTCTTTTTTTCTTTATTGATAAGTTATATTTGACCTGAAAAGCGTTAGCACGGAAGCTTTGTCGCTGTGACTGATGTATTTCCCCCAAAGTACTAATATATCCATTTTAAATATTTCCATTTTTGAGCAAAGAGGAAAGTTACTTTTATTGGTTAGAATGCATTTAGTGGGCATTTGTGGTCTGGTGTTGATCTTGGGGCCTGCACAGCAAATTCTACCTTTGAGTCACATTAAGTGTCACGGGCTTGTCGGAGCTCACAGACATGCCAGGGTGCCTTGGGGCCAGTAGGTGTGAGTTCCCTCCTCGGCCCTGCTCGGCCAGTCACATCGTGCCGTGCCGCAGACAGGCTTAGTTGAGTGGTGTCATGTCTGTTGTTTGCAGCTGGCTGGCCGATAACAGGCCTCTCAGCAGATACCTGGCAAGGCTACACCTGGAGCGATGGATAGCCAGCAGATGTGTGCAAATATGATAATATGATGCTTCTGGTTATCTATATCAGCCATAAGCAATGGTTTAGCTGTAAGTTTAGCTATAGTACCCAGTGCTGATTCTGGTTACCCTTGATAATTATTAATATCCCATTCGCTACTCAGAATTTAATTTCGGAAATCATAACCTGCACAAAAAGTTCCAATTTGTGCCTTTGCTTGTCACTGGGGCTGTACCCTCAGGGGTAAATGTACCTTTTAAGGTACCGAAATGGACTGTGAGGAACATTTTTGGACCATTGGGGGTACATTAATGTCGCTTGTACCCTGGGGATGTTTCTCATTTCTCATTCTCCATTTGTGTACCATAAATTAGACAAAAAGGTACATTTACCTACACTCTCAAAAAAACTGGTTCTTCATTAGTGCTCTGGAGCACTTTGAGTGATCTGGAGAACCTTTTCATTCTGGAGAACCTTTTTATGGTGTTTAAGGTTCTTTCGAGAACTGAATACAATAAAAAAAGAGTTCTTTAAGTAACACCTTATGTCATTTTCAGTGCTTTGAAGAACCAAAGAAGGTTCCTCTATGGCATCACTGTGACGAACCACTTTTGGTTCTTTTATTTTTAAGAGTGTACAGCTGGGGTACAGTTGACAGCCCCAGTGACTAGTACAGACTGGTACTGGTACTTTTTTTTTTCTTCCCTGACAGTGTAGGAGTTTGAGGCACGTATAATTTCGAGAAGCTTCATCGGCTAACTCGTTTTCTGTGTGTGTCTCACTCAGGAGCTCAGATGTGTTCGATGAATGTCAGAGGAAGCCTTCTTCTGAATAGAGATGGAGACCAGACCTCCGAGCGGCAGCCCGGCTCCTGGCTTGCAGGCTGAGCTCCATAGCAGCAGAGGCTCCCAGCCTGAGGAGCTCCCTTCCAGGGACGACCTGGGGCTGCGCTTTCAGCCACTTTCCCTGAGTCAGATCCAGACTGTCAGAAGTACCAATGAGTACACTGAGGGCCCCATGGCGGTGCCCAGGCCGGGGGGCAGACCGGTTACCGAGCAACCAAGTCTGCACAAAGCAGAGCTAGCACAAGGCCTGAATGATGAGGACCAGGACCGCGTCATCCTGGGTGGGCTGCGACAGGACCTCCAGGATCACTCGTCCCCCCCGCCGGCCGCCTTGGCCCGGTCCATGAGTGCCGAGAGCTCTGGTTCCCGGAACTGTCCGAGGACAAGCACCAGCAGCGCGTCATCAGGCCAGAGGCTCTTGGAACCGTCCCTCGCGGAGGAAGTCGTCGGGGCCCCTGAGCGCTTGGAGGCCAAGGCAGAGAAGCTGATGCCCACTGGGGGCGCTGAGTCCGGCGAGCACAAGCATGTGTGTGAGGCCTGCGGGAGGTGCAGGTGCGCGGAGTGTACCGGCCCACAGACGCTGCCCTCCTGCTGGTTCTGCGACCGCCGCTGCGTCTGCTCCGCGCAGAACGCCCTCGATTACAGCACCTGTCTCTGCTGCGCCAAGTGCCTCTTCTACCACTGCTCCACTGACGACGAGGACGTCTGCGCAGACGACCCCTGCTCGTGCAGCCAGAGCAAGCGCTGCCTGCGCTGGACGGCCCTGGGCGTCCTGTCCCTCCTGCTGCCTTGCATGTGGTGTTACCTTCCGGCAAAGGGCTGCCTTAAGCTATGTCAGTGCTGCTACGACGGCATGACGAGGCCGGGCTGCCGGTGTAAGAGCTGCCGACCTGTCAAGAAGCCGACGTAAAGCGAGTGATGGAACCTGAGCTCGCCGCAAGCCCATTCACGTGCCGCGTGCCGGTCTGCAGCGGAGCGCGTCGACTTACTTATTCCCGCACTTTTAGAAAGGGACAATTGCGAGAACTGTCCGAACGTTATTCTCATTGATTTGATGAAATGCATAAAGCTATAAACTAGTCCCATCAATCCACGTTTGAATAGCAAAAGGTTTATTAGCCGACGGGGATTTTCTTATAAAAGATGTTTTATTTTTGTATGTTTCAGTGGGCCAAAATGCACCTTGATTTAATATGCATGTGTACAGTTGTGTGGGTATATGTCATGTACATATCATGTGAATGTGAATCCACATTGTAGCTTTACTTCTGGCAAAAACATAACATTTATAGTCTCCCGTAAAACATACTTTCAATTTGTAAAGTGATGTAAAGAATCTATATTTTCCAAAAAAAGTTCCTAGTCTTAAAAAAAAATATTTATTTGAATTATATTTTAATAATAAAATAAGCATATATATAAATATATATATTTATTTTGGATGGCATCATGAAAATGCCCATTAAAATATACCTTTGTAAAAATGTTACATTCAGTGCTGATTTCTATAAAATAGAAAATACATTAACAATTTGAAATGAAACGCTGCATGCTGTCTGTGTTTATGTTCAGTGACTCATGAAAGGAATTACTGGCGACTGACAATAGCCAGCTTGCACTTTTAAAACATTAATTTGATAACAGCAGTCCCAAGTGAACAACTTTTAGACTGCTTAGTCAGCATAGGAAAAGCAACCTTTTTTAACAATAGCAACAAGTGCCTACTGTAGGTGCATCAGTGGTGTGTACCGTGAACAAGCCCTGTATCCGCATTACATGCGCCCTTCATCCCAAATATATCCGTGTACATACAGTGCTCACAGAAAGTCTTGGGACTTGCTTAATTAAGCTAATCTATTGCAAATGTATTGGCTTTAATAATAAAAATTACTAATTTGTTTATAAAATGTACATTACAATTGAAACAACCAGTAATTTAAAGTTAAACGTTCCTTTCAAGTAGTAATAAATTGAAACCCAAATCATAGTTCTGAAAGAGCTCAATCAAAAAGTTCATTGACAAGCAGTTTCATCTGGTGCCTTTTCATTGCTGACACCTTGGCAATAACAGAACAGCACGCATTTGTGTTTCGTTTCCCTCTGGGAGCCAGTGACTACAACTGCAATGAATAGCAAAGTGGTAAGAAGAGAACTGAATGAGTCAGTCAACAAAACTGTGACACTTGATAAAATTCACAGAATATTTACAGATGGATAGGTCGGTCAGAGGGTTAGGGTTGGGGGTAAGAATCTTCATAAAAAGAAATTGGAATTTTCATCAGCTGAATCGGAGTTAAGTTAAGTCACATGGAGGCGGTGATGAGACAGTGTGTTCCTGCTGGTCGATGCTGATCACAGCAAGTTTCCAGGAGTACTGGTTTTGCCCTGTGTGTGTGTGTGTGTGTGTGTGTCTGCGTGTGTGTGTCTGCGTGTGTATATGCGGCAGTACTTTGTGGCAATACTTCAGAAATGCCTTTTGGCAGAAGTGAATACAATAGCTCTGTATAGTAATCGTGGGGGAGCGAGAGCTTGGATGACTGCCATTTAAAGTACGTTAAATTGCTCTAATCTTAATTGTTTCCAAGCGTGTATCTGGCAGTTACGGAGAAGCAGAAGGATTTAGCGGGCCTTCTCATAGCTAACTTAAAGGCATGAAGGAGCTTTGCAGCAAGCCCCATTACATAGTCTGGCTACCAGATGCTTTGTGTACAGGCTAATTCAGTGCCAAAAGGTCAGCAATCGAGTGACAAGAGTCACTCCACAGAGAGTGGTAGTTATGCTAAAATTGTTCTAAAAGGTTATCTATGGCCCTATCTCTTTAATAAACTATTTAAGGAAAATTATTGTTGTTTATATTGTGATGTGTGTATGCATTTATTTATAGATGGATATTACTACATTAATATATATATATTTTAATTCCTGAATGTGAAGTTATATACCGTAACAATAAACATCTTATATCGTTGTCGGCATTAGGAAATGCCCCTATAATTTGTCATACGGATGGCAATTGTAAACAAACATAGACAACATCATTTGTGCCATGCAGGTGGTTTTCAAATGGGTTTCCGGGTTTCTGTCTGATGTTTAAGGGACGCTAGATACTGTAACAAGTGGGCTAATTTTAGCATGCCTTATTACCAGTAGAAGTGGTGTCGCTTATTAAGTTACCACCTAACTGATAAATTAATCCAGGGAGGCAAAGGGTTAAATATGTAGCCTTAAGTTGGAAAAGATTGACAGTTTGCCCCTACTTGGTATTCTTTGGGGGGACTTTGAACTTGCATGTGTTTGTTTTATTTTTTTTCAATTTAATTTGTGCGCTGATAGGATTGATCTTGCCTTAAACCTCTGGAGCAAGCTTAGCATGCAATGGATCAGGGATCGTCAGTCTACTGCTGACGTGGCTCCTAACGAGCGGGGGATTGGGGGCAAATGAAAAGCGTCTCAAGCATCAAGATCTGTTCTGGTTGAGTGCAAATGGCCAACCAATAGTTCTAATAAAGAATAATATTATGATCTCAAAGTACAGAAATTACTTGGAAAAAATACCATCTACAATATAGTGTGATTTTACAGGAATGCATCAGAAACTTATTTAATACTATAACCTGGATTGTCCCTAAGGATACAGATGTCCTTGCATTTATATGTGTTCTAGGATGTAATATAAATCTTATAAATTAAAGTAAATGAATACTCCCATTTAAAATTATTATCAGAATAGACATAATTTTATTGAATTTAACTTAGTATTGGGTGATGTTGCCTCCATTGTTAAATGAAAGCAAACTCTGCTCCATTTGTAGGGATAGAAAGAAGTCCGTCTAATGCACGTTGCTAGGAGAGTAACAAAAACATTTTACAGCATTAAAGTGAAGCATTACAGTTTCACACCAACAGACCTCATGCCTGTATTATCAGATTTATAGCACGCAGGTAGATACCCATGGTGTTTCTTTCTTTCTAATTTTAAAACATATTTAAAATGGACCAACAAAAACAATTCCCCCTCATTGACACGCATGCTTAAAACAAACCTTTTTTGTTTAAACGATGCATTTAGGGGATGGTGCTGTGCCACTTCCCTGATTGGCCAATAGACGCATGGCCCTGCTGGCGTTCAGGAGACCGAAAAGAAAATCCCAGTGCACCGATTTGACAGACGGGCAATTAGAATTGGCTCTTTGTCAGTCTGAGTCGGCGCTGCGGTGTTCCGTTGCTGCGGAGATGAGGGCCATTGAATCTGCTCGCCAAGGCAGAACACTCAACAGGAAGAAAGGAAGGAAGCATCCATTCTCTCCCCCCAACTCCTATTGTCTGGCCAATGGGCTTAAGCATTCAAACAGCTAAGGCCAAGGGGCTCACAGTCCTGCCTGCTGTTGTGTGGGGAACGGTGGAAATCGCAGCCTAGCCATCCATCTAGATGCAGCTTTGGCACTGGGCCACTGCACAGGGCTCTCTGTTTGTGCTCTCTATCTTCCTACACAGTACAAGCGGAAAGATGATGACAGTATTGGTCTCCCAGTGTGTTCATTTTTGCCATCAGCTTCTGGGAAACCCCTGTATCCTTGCCCATAGTGGCTGTGCATGTCTTTAAGTTCTGAGCCTTTCTCTTTTTTTTAATTATAATACGTATGAGCATCAAGCTGCGTACATGACGGGTTTCCATTGTAGTTTCAGTGGTTCTATCTCTATGCAAAAGTCTTTCATAAAACTGTCTCCAGCAGTGCAGACAGCACTGTAAATTAGAAAAGATTTGTGCCTTTAATTTAAATGGTTTTGAGCCACTTCTGTGGCCTTACCTACCAAATGGAAAATAAAACGTGACTTTAAAAACTCATTCTGTACTTTTTTGTATGGATAAAGGTTATATAAATGGATTATCATTCGGTCTATGTATTGCTAGTTTGCTTCGGTGTTCGCATAGCATAAAATTATTATGGATATAAATCTCGGAAACAATATGAAATATGACAATAACATTGGTGATATATCATGCTAAATAGATTGAAATCTGTTCAGCATGCTTTTAAAATTTAATTTATGGAAATTATGCTGCATTTATGTTGTATGAATTAGCTCAACCACACAGGCATCTTCTGAAATGCAGCAACTGTCCTTTGACGAGCATTAGCTGTAAATTTAGTTTTAAAGACAATGCGTGATGTGACATAAAAAACAGAACAGAGCCTCTCCACCACATAAAAGCTAAAGCACACAGGATATGGCCTCGAGTAAGCAACTCGCCTAGTGTTAGGTTCATACCAGCAGCAGTACAATTCCATTTCTTGGAACTTGAAATACGTCTGCACCCATGAAGAAGACCAGGAACTTACACCTGTTCACAAAATATTTTTAATCCAACCCGTATTGTTGCCTAAATGCCACATAGTGACAATACATCTGATATTCCATGCAAGTCATATGAGTCATGTCTAATTTTGGTAACTAGTAATCTTATTTAAAAATAATTTAATGGCAGGCTCCAGTTAAAAGCCAAAAGTGAACACTAATTTCTATATTTAATACGACCAAGTCAATACTGTCAAAAGTCAGTACTTGAAATTTAAAAACGATATTTAAGATATTTAAGAGGCCTGACAACACGTTTCATCACAGAGAGCCCTCCAGATGGTAGGCCTGCCTGCAGACAAACATTTCCAGTGTAAAGGAAGGCAGTGACAGTGAAAAGGACAAAGGACATCTCTGCTTTTGTATTATTAGTCAGATCCAGTGCAAGGGCTAATTAGTAAAGAATTCAGTGAAAGCCAGGGAATGTTTACAAATTACAAAGTTTACAAAGATACTCTCTTTGCAGTAGGTATACACATTGGGGGATATGTCAAGTACCTTTATGGAAGCTTCATAAGCTTATATTGCAGATAATTAACAAATAATCCAAATAAATGTAAATATAATAACCTGCATTGAATTAAAGTCAGAAAGGACACTTAACGAACATAACAATGAGAACTGGCTGTGGGTCAGACTCCCTGGGCTCATGGTTTGAATTCTGCGCCTGCCTCATGTCTGTGACGTTTGCACATTCTCCCCATGTTGGGTTAGGCGTTTGAATTCTGCGTCTACCTCCAGTGTGACATTTGCATATTCTTTTCGTGTTGGGTTCAGGGTTTGAATTCTGCGTCTGCCTCGAGTGTGACATTTACATGTTCCCTTCGTGGTGTGTTCAGGGTTTGAATCCTGCCTCTGCCTCGAGTGTGTGACATTTTCGCATTCTTCCGGTGTCGCACAGGTTTCCTCCTGCAGTCGATTTGCAGGTTGGGAAATTGGCATATATAAATTGGCTTTACTATGTGAACGCATGGATGTGTGTTCCCTGTGATGGACTGGTATTCTGTCTCTGTGCCCCCCCTCCCCCGCCCATAATAAGATGCTGGAAGAATAAGATCTAATTGTCATATTCTTGGAAGCAGTTGACTTGTGCTATTTCACGTGGTGCATTATACTGTTGGATGTAACCACTACAAGACTGTGACAGTACAGGGAGCACAGGTCAGCAGCAATAGTCCCACGGGCTGTGGCATTTCACTGATGCTTACATTGTATTAGGGAGCTCATACCAAGAAGACATTCCCCACGCCATTACTCCAGTTTCAGATGCGGTATTCTGCACATAGCAATCTAAATTAAGATTCAGATTCTGGGAGCATATGCCCAATGTAGCTTCAGTGTCCTGTTCTCCGCTGACAAGAGTGGAACCCAATGTGGTCTTCTGCTGCTGTAGCCGTCCACCCCGAGGTACGTTCTGAAATGTGTTTCTACTTAACGCTCTCGAAAAGCTCACTAGGTTTTTTTTTTTTCCTCTCCTGCACCTTTCAGTATAAATTCTACAGGCTGCTGTGCATGAAAATCCCAGCAGTATCTGAAATACTCAAACCGTCCTGCCTGGCACCAACAACCATGCCATGGTCAAAGTCACTTACTGAAGCTGAATGTGCAGCTGTACAGGTGTTTCTAATAAAGTGCCTGGTAAGGAGGGCTGGACTGCCCATCTGCTGTACTGGCCTTTAGTATTTATAACATTAATGAAAAATGCAAAATGTAATTCAGAAAAGACACACTGAATTGAACTTATCCAAACTGAGATAGACAAACACCAGCATAACCAAAATAAGACATTAGTGAGATTTCTTACTCATGCACGTAATAAAAGGCTTCATTGCTTTTCAACCTGTTGTAAGGCTCACATAATACTGCCTGCAAAGCAAGCCCTCCAAAAGAAGTGAACAGATGCACTGGGAAATACTTGCAAAATAATTTGTAAATATTTCATGGTTATATCCAAGTACTTAATGAGATTCATAGCCATAGGCCATCATTAGTGTGAAATCTGATATCTTCATGCTCGAAAAACAAGGTAAAGGAAGGCAGATTTACAGCAGCGTGGTGGAACTTCAGCTTAAAACTAAAAAGATCATTCAAATCATCTTCAACAATATGTATTTTGTCAAATAGAGAGGGACTATACACTTTATTAAATGAAAACACCTTTTTTTTATATCTGTTTGACCGAGGTGTGAATTTCCCACTCAAAATGTAATTAAACCTATAAAACAATAAAAAAAATTACCTGTTTTAGTATCAAATTAAGAAGGTGGCTTCAAGAAATAACGAGTTACCGTAGAACTGTACGTCGTAGTATTTACATAGAACATAGAATGTTAGAATATAGTTTTCTTTGTAAGTTTAGCTTTGTCATTATGCATATTTTTCCTTGACAAAATAAACTTGAAGAAGGACTTAATATAAATGAAAAGCACTCCAAATGTACTCTTTTATAGGTTTTTGCCAACAAGATGTTTTGTCATTTATGAAAATTATAACATGCAACAACAAGCATCCTTTTAGGTGAAAATATACTGAAAGCACATGTCGAGGCATGTGAAGGGACTGGCTTTTAAAAAGTCATTCTGCAAAATCTGCGTTTCTATTAACCATGACCATTTATATTGACATGTACTGCATTTCTGACTTGCATATGCATATGCATAAGGATTCCATAATGTTTTGTTTCATATTTACAATCATGAGTTAATGTCTTCAGTGTGTTGGTGAAAGTCAGAGAAACTAATAAACTCAGAAATAAGACGTCTCTGCAATGCTTTGAATATACTTTCTGATAATTTCTGCTGGAAATATCAATATTTGCACCCTGTTTCTGTCCTGCATTGACTTGCCAAAAGAAAAATGAATTGAAGCATGAAGGGCATAACTTACTGTCAGCTTTCTTATGCTGTGACAGCAGCATATCAAAATGAGGACTCTATTCAACTGCATGTATCGGAACTTGATGCATTACTTCTGCAATCTGATAAGTAAGAGCAAGAAGAACTTTTTAAAAGTTAACTGTAAAACTACAAAATAAAAACACAATGAACGCCTAGCTATATTTAAGGACAGTTATTATTATATTATTAAACTAAGGTTGTTATTATTATAGTATTATAATCAGTATTATGGATGTGGCCAAATTCTGAGACAATAGACATCACTTACCGACACTTAAACACTCCTTTTTGAAAAGCAGTAGATGGTATTTATTTCTGAATAATGCTCCAAAGTTCATTGTAAGATATTTGCGAATTTCAAAGTTCATCGCTGTGTTTTAATGCAGCATGCGCATAGAGGCAACCTCCGATATTTTGTCAAATATAACAAAACAAAAATACGCCCACACTGAGCAGAATGTTCCTAAGCTCACACAGCACTGCAACGGAAGCATGTAGGCGTTATTTTTGAACTATAGTCCATCAGTGTTCTTTTAATTTCACTCTTGTTTATCTTGAACATAGCATTAGCTCAGCCTTGATAGCAGGCCAGGCTAAGCATAGTTTTTTTTAAAGAGGTTATGTATGTCTTTCTAATGTATGCTCACAATGGAGACTATGCTTACATGACGGGTAAGGCTTCCCTTCCCTGATCCTCTAGCATGGCCGTCTCTGTCCCTACTCTGCTTGTATGTCATCGTTCTTGCTTATTTTGCAGATACTACCTGCCTCTGTTACTGGTAGCATCCATACGACTTCTGTTCTCTCTGCGTTGCGGTGTAACTGCCCCCCCCGGCAGACACACACACACACACTCTTCTCTGCACAGCGCCCCCTTCCTCTCTCCCTCTGACAATTGAGCTTATGGCCCAGCCCGTCTGTCCGCCTCCTGCCCTCCCCCTCCCTACCCTGCATTTCCCCTCACTCCCTCCATTGCGTATCCCAAGCTCCCTGCAGCCTCCACACGGAAGTCACCTGACTCCCTAATCTCGGAAGCTTTTGGAATCACAGTTAGGCCCCTTCTGATCTCTCGGTGGAGGTGCAATCTCCTTCCTCTGCCGATTAGCTGGATTTATTTACGCTTTACTTGTTCGATGTTGTCTTACTACATTTGTCACTGTACACTGTGGAGCTTCATACATTGTTTTACTATTTTTATGTGAATTATCCTATTGATACTTTGGGATATCCCTTGAAATGCTTTTTTTTTCCCCAATAATGCTCTTATTTTTTGCCGTGTTGGGTTGACTCCTTGTCCCAGACTATTCCCTGCCTTGTGCCCATGGTTTCTGGGATAGGCCCCAGGCCCCATGACCCTGTAAAGGACAAGCAGTATAGAAGATTAATGAATGACTTTATTTTCTGCTTTTTCAAAGATGCTTTGGATGCAGTAACTTAGGCAGTGATGTCAGCCTAAGCGACTTCCCCTATATTTCACCTTGCCTGTGTTTTGTTCCTTTTTTCTCTTAAATTTATTAATCTCCAGTTGATTATGAAGCCTAATGACCCAAACAGAAGTCATCATTGACTTGATACCACTTAATAATAATAATAATAATAATAATAATAATAATATCTTCATTATAGCTCACCTTTTTCCCAAGACCCACTTTTAATGATGTCATTTTTTTAAATAGACAAATTTATTACTATATACTATTAGTTTATAGTACAGTATACTATTAGTTTATCATTTTTGACTCGTCTGAATGTCGGTACTTTCATTGGCTGATGTTCTTGGAGTTATGGAACCTGACAGTGATCCTTCAGGCCATCAGAATATGTCAGGCAGCGTAATGCTCCTCAGAGCTAAAGTAGGATCTGTTATGTCTCACCTTTATTTACACTCACCT
>JAODKN010000037.1:22458588-22468917 GCA_026774425.1 Petrocephalus zakoni
ACTAATAGATAGTCAGGTAATGTTATTCATGTATCTTAGACAAGTATTAGGTCTCAGAGAAGTTATTGGTTCTTTATTGCTTAAGTGAGACAGAAGAAGCCTCTGTGATCTGAAATTAACGACCGTGTGCCGCGGACCAATAGAATTGTTGTATAATACAGGTTTTACTAATTGGAATTGGTTATTCAGATTAATTATACTTTAAATATCTCTGTCACTTTGTTGTAAAAATATTAAGAGGAATATCAGTAATGTAATAAAAAATGTCCATCCTAATATGGATCCATGAGGAATCAGTAGTGGAGAGCGCCCTACTACAGAACGAGGGTGATGTTCATAAGCAGCCTTCTTGATGCAGATTAAAATGCCTCAGATGTTTGCCTCGCAAACACTTAAGCTATCGATTCATTTAAAATTTGGGGTTTGATTGGATTATTGCATTTAAAGTCTATAGCCAAAGTGCAGTTTGAGATGTATTAATGTGCACAGATATATAAAATGTCCCATTATAATGAATGGAAATAGTTTGCTATGGTTTTCATTTTAATGTGGTTTGAGACAAAAGGCTCCATATTTTTGAAGATAATTTTGGAAAAATAAATATACGCTGAGTACTTAACCATATAACAGCTATTGTTAAATATGCATTATCACACTTATTAAGCATAAGTAGCCTTTCCAAAGATGGCTTTGTAAGCATTGTACTAATTGCATTACCTTTAATAATGTTTCAGCTGCAAAACTAAATGGGATGGGGGCCATACACGGCTAAAAATGCATGTAGAAACACCCTCCCACCTTTTCCATGATGGAGCAAAATTTACATTATATATATAATATTTAGTGTAAAAGGCATTGCAGGCCTTGTAGATACATGCAGTCTAAAATGCAGGTGATCTAAAGGTATCATTAATGAAATAATTTGTTTAGCTGTTATTGCTGTTTTCATTTTAAATTTACATCACCGGTTAGAGTGTGTATATAAAATCTGCCATTTATTTTCACAAACGTGTGCTGATGTGGGTTTTTAATAAATGGTAACCTGCTAAAATCACCCAGCATTGCTGCAGCACAGTAGAATGTGCAGGCGTGTAGCTGGCCGCTTCTTCGGCGTTAGCCATCCCAGTCCTCTCCTGCCACTTTCTTTGGCGACCGCGAGCCACCACGCACCCCGTGGTGACAGATCGGCCTGCCTTACTGCTTCCTGCAGCTGCTGTCACGCTGCATTTGCATAAGGGAGGACAGATAACCAAATCAGCACAGCCAGGAAGTCTTTCCACACTCCAGCCTGTCATGGCCGCTGCTGGGCTAATTGTGAATGATTTGATTTGCTCCCCTGTCGCTGTTTATCATGGAGGTTCCCTTCTCAAATTTACTTTTTTAGTCCATGCTCTGCGTGAGATTTTAAAACAAAGTGCTGTTGACTCATCTCTTGGGGTTAGTTAACACACACCGGCCCAGATTTTAATGCTGGCTCATCTACATGGCTAGATTTAGGCTGCCCCGGTCATGCGATCCTGTGAATGGCAGACAGCCCTGGTGTAATTGTGTGTACCCTTTGCACACTTCCGTGCCATGCTTGTTATAATGGTTCCATTTAATGAATGGAGGGTGCAGGAATTTTTTTGTAATCTCAAACATTTTTTTTTTCAAAAATACATTTCTGGAAATTCCCAGATTTGTTATGTGAATTTGAGATAATTGTTGCTAAAATGGCACATAGAAACATTGATTTTATCAAACTATGGGGATCTGAAGGGTGTGAATTTTGTATTCAGCAAAAATACTGCAATTATAGCATCTGCATACACAAATGTGTTATTTGTGCATGGACAATTCCCCGAATCGTTTACTCCCTAAAAGGGATGTTGCTTGTGCATGCATTGCTACATATATTTCTGTAGCTCACTGAGAACGAGACCGATTAGTTAGTTTCACTCTGTATCCTGGGGTAAAGGAAAGAGATTCCAGCACAGTTTTAAGACTATATTGGCTAATAAGTTTACATTTTTTGACTCGTTGGGTAAATCTCTAGAGTTTAATTTGTGTCCACAAGATAAATGTGCGTCTTTTTTAATATGGAAGCGTAAGCTGATGGATTGACTTTTTAGCCTCCCCACTACTCTGCTGCCTTCGCACAGTTAGAAATAGCGGTAGAAAAGTCCAATTATAATTTTCTACCAATGTAACGTTTTAATGGAAACTGAAGTCTAGTGTTACACTGTATATGCCGTAAATAAAAATCATTTTCTTATTTTAATAACCTGGCAATTGCATAGTCTTGACTACATGTAGCGGGACAGATTTCATTTATGCAGTTTTCATATATTTCAGAATGACACTGCTCTGCTAGCTGTATCTCAACCTCCTGCTGGTTACAGGGAATCCCGTTAATATTTTATGTGATCACAGGCCTCCATAAGCAAATTCCGGTCCCCAGAAAGTTCTACAGACACATGATTAATTTAGTGTTTATCCCTAGCATCTTTTAAAAACAACATCTCCTAACTCCAAATCAGGTTTGATTTGACACCAAAGAATAAATCAAAATTAGATGAGATTCACGATGACGGATTTCAAAAAGCTCAGGGTTGATCTATATTCATATCACTTAATATGCAACAGTTCAAAACTGGACTCATTATCCTACTGTGAAAGCCATCATTACACACACAAATGTGGATCTATGTATTTCTAAATAAGGTCACAATAAGCTGGGGTCCCACTATCCATCTCATCTTGTCATAATCTGTGTTGCGAAGGCAAAGTCCTTGTTCATCGGCCTTTTAATGCCCTACAATGTGCACAGTGTTTACCAAGTAATTCTGGCCAAATAAAATTAAATCCATAGATCAGAGATAATTTTGCTGCTTTTGTTCCTGGATGATCTGTCTTCCTGAGTCAGGCCTTGGAGCCTTTTTGGGTTTACTTATAATCTTACACGACACTTTGCTTTCTGGTTCTCCCTGTTAACATGAACGTGGTGGCCCATTCTGGTAGTGTTTTTGCATGTTCCTTTTTGTGTATATACTGTATACTGAGTGGCCTCTTTTGTCTCCAGAACCACTTTAAAGCTTGGTAGTTTATAGGAGCCTTTTTGCACACCACTGTTCCACTGATGTGTTATTTTTGTACTTGAGGTCTTCTGTTATCTTTAACAGGCTTGGCCATCCTCTTTTGTGCTTTTTCCATTAACAAAATGTTTTCAGCCAGATACCTGTGAAAAGGTGTTTTGTTACTATTTCTTCAGAAACTGCAGACACTAAATCCGAAAAGGGTTGCTGTTTCTGGGTTGCTGGAGCCGCCATGTCTGACAGCGACCGTCACTGCACACTTAAATCTGCTTAGATCACAAATCTTCCGGTTTAATGCTTAGTGACTACATCTGTCGACACCTCCGGAATGCGGTGTATATTCTGCTGCAGCTAAACAATTTGCTGCTTGCATTAGCAGGCTGTTTGCATTCACTAGCAGGTATATAAAGTGTGTGTGTGTGTGTGTGTGTGTGTGTGCAGGCTTTGCTATACATGTGAGGACGAATGGACCTCACAAGTACAGAATATCCTGGGAAAACCTGACGAGGGAGGTCATTTTTTTCCAGCCCTCACTACTTCATTTTATAACATCTGTGAATGCAATAAAAAAGTAAAAACAAAAGTCTTGTATTTTGTTTGGTTACTTATTGTTAAGGTTAGGGCTGGCTAGAGGTTAAGGGTGTCGTGATTGGGATTAGGGTTTTTCGGATAGAAATGAATGGACAGTCCCCATTTAGATAGGTATGTGAGTCTGTGTGTGTGTGTCTGTGTGTGTGTGGATGTGGATGTCACTAGACTCATGAGGCAAACAGAACTGTCTATTGTTTGAAAGACCGTCTTATGCTGAACTGACAATGTCTGGCTGAGAAGTCTTCGCATCCCCAAGATTTGTTTGAAGATACTAAAGTAGCTAATCCAGAATGGATGGGTGGATGGATATAAAGTAGCTTATATGATATATTTTATGTTTTTTAAGAAAAATAAATGTTACAGGCTTTATGTGGAAAAAGAAATATTATTGTTCAATATAATATTTATGGCTGTGACAGTTTTCATGAAAGGGTAATTCTGAGTAGCGTGTTATTAGCCATCACTGCTGAGCTCACAGCAATAGTTTGCCCTCTTACTTCTGGAGCAGTTTCAAGATTCCCATAAATAAGTCACGAAGCCTCCAGACCTGTTCAGAGGAGCCATTCACTGCCCGGGATCCCATGCTTACCTTTATGTTCTCCAGAGGATGCTAGTTTCCACCCAGCTCCCAGTAAGGGGTCAGGGTGAGGGAGCACAAATCTGGAGCCTATTCTCTTACACGGAGTGGGAAATTTAGACATCAGTCCAGTTAGCCATACGCTTTTGTACTGTGGGAGATAACAAGGTCAAAGCAGAGAGAGCCCACATGGGCACGCAAACTCAGCCAGACCTAGGGGTGAGAATCAAAGCTGCGCCCCCCCCAAGCCACTGCGTCCCACACAGCCAAATGTATATATGCAATAGTAGCCGTGAAAGTACAAGGCTGCTTTAATGCCATTTCCGTACTCTCTATTCAACGTGACTGACATTCTTAACAGTTCATTTTTTATGGATATTATGAAATATGTATAAAAAAGGTTGGGTATCCTACAGTATAGGGTGAAAGCTTGAGTTTGCATGCTCTCCCTGTGTCCATGTGGGCCCTCTCTGCTTTGCCCAGTTATCTTCCACAGTACAAGCGTATGGCTAACTGGACAGGTGTATAAAACTCCACAGTAAAAATAATAAAAGCTTGGATAATTAACTTGCATCGTAATTGTATGGCTGTAAGACTCCCCAAATAAGATGGGTGGATCCACAACAGCTCCTGGGTACATTTTGACAGGCTAACAGCAAATCAGAATGTACAGTGTACGGCGTGCAGTAAGAACCGGTGAAGGTGAATGCATGTACCCTTCACCCACTCTGCTGTCTTACAATCTTGTACGTTTAGCAGCATGTACACCAGGCCCGGCTCCAGCTCTTAGTAACAGGGTGGGCCAGGGAGATTTTTTTGGGGGGGAAATTACATATAAAAAAAAAACTATATTGAGGCCGATTGGGCCAGCCTTGTGATTGTTGTGAAGCCGGGCCTGATGTACACACACAAATACTGCAGAGGGCACCTTACCAAATGTCACATCGTGAGTAGTAATGAGATGAAGATTATACATGCATAAATGTCTTAAGTAAGCAAATTCAGTTCATTTAAATTTTATTCCTTCTAGTCTTTTTCCATTGCACCCTATAATGTAAGTGAACTTGAACTTGATCATGTGCCTTATAAGCAAGGCTTGACCATTTTGAAGCAACGGTGTTCCTGTCAAGTAGGATGGCGACACGGCACTAAAGTAGCCAGGTTGAGGCCTGTACCTGTAATGTTTGGCGCAGTGTGATGCTCACTCAGGTAGCGCACTGTGCCCATGATTGAAGAGTTGATACTTTAAATCCTATGGAAAGAGAAAGGCCCTTAACCCCAGTTCCTCGAGGGACTAGCTAACCCAGCTTTATCTGTTATGTGTCTCCTTGGATAAAAGCATCAGCTAAATAAACGTACCATTCATCTACTTTTCAGTTTGGCCTTATGACCACACAAAGAATCCACAAGTCTCCAGGCCTTGGTAAACCCCTTTAGCCCAGTAGTCTTTCCTCATGCTTGCTAAGCAATCTTGAGTACAATGGAAATGCCTTTACTCTTATATCAAGAGATCAATCCTAATGTACCATTTCCCCAGGATCCCATGGCTCTAATAAAGGGGGGGGGGGGGGCAACACTAACCATCTCTGCAGCTCTGCACTTATACGCCTAAATTAGCTGACTTATTGACCTTGCAGGTAATTACGTTACTTAATCATTGTGCAACTAAATGTATTGCGCAATGAATATGTCGTATCTCCGTAGTCAGCATTTGACCAGTTCACAGAGACCTTTGTAAAATGCAAATACAGGGTATGTTCATTATTGCGAATTTATATCATGCCCATCTGTCTAGCAGTACATCCATTCTTTGTTCTTCAAAAACCACTTTAAATTGAATAAAATAATAATACGAATGGTGAACCATCCAAAATGAATAACGTATTCCTTGCATATGGTAAAATATAAAAAAGCTGCTCAGTAGCAAGACCCTATTTCATAACCCTATTTCAACACAATTTATGCTGTTTGTCACAAGCTACAAGTAGAAAATGATAGTAGAGCACCTCTAAATGATACCTGCACCTAGTGGAAAAAAAAGTAAAAACTGTGAAATAAGATTTATTATATAACACAAGTTCTTCCCGTTTAACCACCACAGCAGAAATTCTATAAGAATTAAAGTTTGTAACAGTCAGTGGCAGGAGATGGGTTATTGTACTACATGTGGGACAAAATTGATACTTGTAAAAAAATTATAATTGGTATTGGTATTCAGTGTTGGATCCCGTCTATGTAAAATGTGATGGAGCATAGCAATACTAAGTCCTTTTCACCATCAGTGTAAAGCATCTGTGTAACTGATGATGTGGTGCAATTTATAACTGTAAATCTGTTTCCAAAACTGATAGAAAGACAGCTGATGTGAAGTATAAAATAATCTATAGTCAACATCTCCCTTCCAGCACTAGAGCATAATGTGTATTGACTGAGAGCCTACATATAGATTACACTGAATTTTCATCCGATTACTCAGTGTTGCAGCTAAACAGTGGCGCACATTCCCAATGTTAGGTAGGTGTCAATTTATTCGGCAGCTCTATGTGAACACATCATTAGATTGATGGGTGCTGTGGTCAATATTTAATGGCTTACAACTAGAGTTTGTTTTGCACTGAAAGTGTAATATTGTAGCACACACTTGGCCAAATCTTTTCCCATGGAGTTTGCGGTAATATATCAATAAGAACACGGGTGTTTTAAGGCATAAAGCATACACTTTCTCTTGTGATCCTGTTTGGTTAACCTGGGGATACTGGTGCTGGGGCTGGTTAAAATACTGCACCAATCAGCTTATGTCTGCTGGTTTCAGGCCCGCGGTCAGGAGAGTAATGTCGCTGTGGGGCTCGTGAGCCCGTGCCTTTAACCCCCCAGTATCTCCGGGGGCTGTCTGCCCCTGCGTTTCCTCAAAAATGCATTTCACCTTGGACAACACCAAAAAAAACAAACATGCGTAGATATAAGGTGAGCGTAAGTGAATGAGCAGGTAATGATGCGGAGGAATGATAACCGCATGCGGCCTGCGGCGCTGCAACTCCTGAAAGGAAGTGCAGACGTTTGCGACGCAGCAGCCCGCTTCCAGTTGGCTTTTATGACTTTTTTTGTCCCGATACTTGGATAGATTGCACGGTGCAGACAATAGGATGCTCACCCTTTCATTGCCTTACGGGCTTGATGCTTTGCATATTTACTGCCCATGAATCATAGAGCCACATGAGATGGTGCAGGAGGCTCAATCTTTCCTGCTAGATACACCTCCAGCCATTTAATTAAAACATGTATTATTAATACTACTATATTTAAGTCATTTTTTTCCAGTGATATGACTGGTGCATTAAGTGTAAATTGCTCTGCTGAAATTCCTATTAAATGCGTCCGCCATAATCACTATTTGTGAAGAGGGGATTAAAGCAGAGCGTGAAAGTATGTTTCTGTTTGATTTGTTGATTGCATACTCGGCTCCCTTCATTATGCCTGTTCTGCAGATGATATTCGCTCAGACGGACAGCTTGCAGGCGGTTTGCTCAACATTCTGCTCTTTGACTTATTCAATTCCAGTCCGTTTTGTCTTTGAAATATTTATAAAATACAAAATATCTATAAAAAAGGATGAATAGTTTTACAGATATCTGAATTTGATGTATTATTAAATTTCCTATATTAGTGAATAATCAAAAAAGTTCCATCTAAATTATGTACGCATTAATAATAAACCACATAGTTCTATACACACTCCAACGGATAGATAATTTCCTAAATATGAAACATAGCCGCCGGTGATAGCTTGCAGTAGTTAGGGTCACTTGATTTAACTATGACTGTGTGACTCATACACATAATCAATGTGTGTAACTGTAACTAAATATTGAGTGAAACTTACAGCAACAGTCTGGATGTCCAAATCTCCATTTTCTGGACGTGTGAGCCTCAATGCATCCCTCGCTAAATCAGGACACAAACAATTAAGTAGCAAACATTTTACCTGACAGAAGTATTGTTATATTCATCTATATAAATTTCGATAACGTTTTTAATCTCGATATTTTTGAGGCATTTTGAATATTTTATTAACCTCTATGCCAATTAATTCAATTGATCTGATTTGTGTATTTGGAAATGAAAGCAGCATATCAGTGAGATACAGAGACTGCACTAAATTTACTAACCAGACATAATGACAGAAGGAGATCAAACAGAAGTTTCACTTTATTTATTTCTTCCTGTTCCACTAATCCAGTGCCGCATTTTAGTGACTGACACCAAAGGCCACCAGCTTATCTGTGCAGTGTGATATATGTGCCTTCACTAGTGATGTTAACCATATTGATTTTATTGAAGCAATTTTCTAGGAAGTTATTTTAAAACATGAGTTTTATTGTGGAACCATTTCATTGTCATATAATAGGTGTAATTTGATTTTAACAAGGAGAAGAGGGTGTGAAGAGGACTGATAGAAAAGGACGTGTAAATAATTCTGACAAAATCTAATATGCAGGTCATTTTGAATTTATTAGTTTTACTGATTTCCTTTCTGGTATCAGACAGATGTAATGAACACTTGAAAAGTGAAATATGATATTTTATTCTTTCAGTCATACATAATTTACAATTTCAGTCCATAATTCATAAAAACAGTTGAGCCTGCTCCGACACGTGTCATAAATAGAGCATTACAGTCTTTATCTCACCTTAGTGAACAATTTAGTAAATGACTGTACCAACCTTCCTACAGAATATGCCCTAAATATGTGACAATTCCAAAAGCAATTTTGCCACTCTTGAGAAAATGACATGCTTGTTCCTTTCTTTTAAAGTTATTAGTGGCATCCATTTCTCACATTATGGGAAGCACACCTTAGACACATTCTAAGTAGACATACATCTGCAATGTAAGTGGTGATTATATTTAGGAATTCTCAGACAAATCTGATAGCTCCCGGCTCATATGGCCCTTAAGTGGGGAAATACTAACTGATAAATAGCTGACTTCACAGCCAAACTCACACCGATTAAGCATTTCGTTTTCTGTACCTGTTTTATAAAAACACATGTACATATGCAAAAGGTTTGTTCATGTGAAGAAACTGTTCCCCTCATTACTTGGCAATTCTTAAAATGATGGACCAGTTCAGGTATAATATCATATCCACTAAATATATTTTTATAGGTTTAAAAAAGGAAAAATACTACAAAAATGGCTTTGAAAGTCAAGGGTCTGAAAGGGTAATGAGAAAAAGAGCAGCTTCGCTTAGAGCCCACAACACTGCAGCCCTCCTCATGTGGAACATTGCTGTGATGACTAATTGCTGTAACATTAACCTGCATTATTTAACACACTGGAACTGTCAGAATAATGGTGATACCCACAGAAGCTCATTGTAGGTAAAGGAAATTATATGAGCATGGTAATACCATAAAACAGTGTTTAAATATTTTAATTTCATTTGTCAGGGCAGCCCTAACACTTCATTACTTGGAAAACCATATCTCATCAGTGGAATTAGTGCATTATTCATTACTGCTAATTATTTTCACATAATGGCTGCCCTGATATATTTAACCTCGACATTATATCTTAGATAATGGGCTGGTAAAATTGAATTGTGAGAACAGTGGAGTTTGAAGGCTCATTTAAAGAACATCAAAGAACGAAAAGGGGGGGGGGGATGTTAAGTACTTTAGGATGAGTTTCCCAGCTGGGACAGGAGATTTGTTTCTGTCTAATTTACATACTGTAGTCTGCGTGCTGTTGGAGAACTAAGTTGACTGTGATTTTCTGCATGCCTGCGGTTAGATATATTGAAGGGCATGTACTTTCGTTTTCCTCAAATAAAAGTCAAACGAACAGTTGCACTGACAATGCTCGACGCAGCATTCATTACCAAAGGTGGACGCAACCAAAGCATAAGCACTGTCACAGCAAGCACTGGGGTATGAGACAGAAGTGTCCTTCAGAATATGGACATGACAAGCAAATCAAATGCTAATGCAATGCAATTTTATTTATATAGCGCATTATCACAATATTCTAAATGCGCTTTACATTTTCTCTGCCACATAAAGACCCCCCAGTGAGTAAGCCAAAGG
>JAODKN010000037.1:22469039-22483773 GCA_026774425.1 Petrocephalus zakoni
ATCCTCCAGGGGCCGGCAGAGGAAGCCCTAACCCTAACCAGACCCAAAGGGGGAGCCCATCCTCCCGGGGCCGGCAGGGGAGTCAATCAAACAAAACAAGATGACAGAACTAAGGTGGACTAAATGGTAATTAAGTACCTGTAGATTGTACCTTGAGCCTGTTAAAAGCAAGCTGGGTGACTTCAAGGGGCATGCGGGTATACGCTGATAAACAAAGGCACAGCACGGGACGGCTGGATACGCATTACAGAGGCCTTCGGAGGACATCGCCGGAAATCATATTCAATTCACTGCACATAATTCACTGAGAAACAGCTGGACAAATGAGTGCAAAACAGACATAGCATAGTGCAGTGGGCCAGAGGAACGACGTGTCATAGACCTCGGTTTTTACAGTGTCTAACTGACCTGAGCTCTCTCTTTAATCTTACGGTCGATATAAGGGTTCATGTTATCATCTTTAGGGGAACAATATATTCCCATTGAATTAGGAGGGGGGGGGGGGGGGTTGTGGGCTAACAGTGCTTCAGTCCACACCGTACTTGTTTATAATGTTCAAATCTCCTCTACACTAAATCAATCCCCAAACATATACATTCTATTGCATCATCTCTGTAGCAGTATATTGTGTACCTGGACAGATTGCATTACACGTTAAATAAAACTCTTAATCAGTACTTTTATTCCACTTAAATCATATCATATAAGTCATATTGTTATATATTTTCAGAGAACTGAATTTTTAAAATAAATTACTACATTTACATATGAAATTATGTCTGTTGACTCTGAAGTTCAAACTTCTGAATGTACTAGCATTAAAATACATTGATGAGCATTATAATAATGACTAGAGTAGCGATTTTGTAGTTCTGTTACGAGGAGTATAACTAGAAATTGTGCATCATGCAAAATGTTAATCTTTACTCAGTTTTTTTGTCAGTTGACCCATTCTGTACTTACAAACAAACACAGAGAATATTTAATCCTCAGAAATGCACAGTAATTCCGAGCGATACAACACAGCACACTTTCCGTAAACAACAACGGGATTTATTGTCATTAGAATATAATTAAATGCCTCACCATTTTTCCAGGAAGTCAGTGACCTAACAATAGGATTTTTCCACCTGGGATAGTGAAGCAACCTGGATCTGAGAAGCGCCCCGAACAGAACTGCAGGTATTTCAGCCACAAACCCATGTATGACAAAGGTTTTTTTCATTTGTGACCAAAACAGTTGTAATTGAAAGTGTTATGCAATTTCAAGGTAAAACTTCAAAAAACATTAATTTCATATAACAACATATTTATTTTGAGTTTACAAAAACAGAGATGTTTGTAATCCTATTTTAGTGAGGCATCAATTCACTTCTCTGAGAAAAACCCTAATCCCAATTACAAACACCCTTAACCCCTGCCCAGCAATACCTTAACCATAAGTGACCAAACAAAATACAAGACTTTGGGCATTTTTAGGTTTTGATTGCAGTCACAGATTTTTATAAAATTGAATTACCCCTTGTGGGGACAGGAAAAAATGGTCCCCGTGACGTAAAAATAAGAGGTTTTTATCACATTGTGGGGACTCAATATATACATAGCCCCATGAAACATGAAAACCACACCAACTCAGATTTGTGGTGGTAAGTACATTTTTTTTCTTTAATCATTTTACTGTGCACAAATATACATTTCAATATGGTCCCAATAATGCTCCTACCCTAAATAGTTTAGTTTTTCTCTAAGGAGAAAAAAACACACAAATACTATATTTCATTTGCTCCAGAGGATTTCCAGTATCTGCAACTGGCAGCCATAATAAAATCACCCACGAGAGAAAGTCATGCTTCAGATACCCACTATCATTTTTGCAGACAGTGACTTTCCCGTGAATATGTTTCCCGTGTATATGTGAAGGCGTTTCTAAAGTTTGCAGGTTTTTTTTTCTGTAATTCACAGTTTACATTATTCAACATACAGTGAATGTAATGACAAATACCTTCAGTCATACTAAACCTAACCATCATGTACCAACGGCAGATATGCTTAGTGGAAGTCGTCATGCCGGGCATGCCTAGCAACGAATCCAAGATGTCAAAAATGTTAGGTGTCCCCTGGAATTCCTCTTTCTCTGTCAGAGAATCCATGTAGTATAGATTGAATATGATGTGTCCCGGAGGCTACCCACCACCCTGCCATCAGTGTGAATATTACCTTAGGGACAAAGTCCAATTTAGCCACAACTGCATACATTTTCAAGTAATTTTTGCAATAACAGAACTGCCTTAAAAGAGGAGACAACTGTACCTTATTAGGCTTAATAAAATAATAGGAACAGGATGTGTGCAAAACGAGAGAATCTTCCCAATGACATTATTCTGTGGGACAGGATCAGCTTAATTAACCGAAGCCCATTTGAATGGACGAGGTCCTCTGGAATAAATATTGGACGTCCCTTTGAATGTTTATGGAGAGCTTAAGGCTGCTGCAGGAATGTGCCCAATTTTCATGCACAGATAGATAGATAGAGAGATAGAGAGATGCATTGAATAAACCATCAACCTGATATAGAAAAGAACTCTTGCATTTTACGTAGAATAGTTCAACACTCTGTTTTGAGCCATGTCTATGTGAAATTTAAGAATTCCTGTGTTTAGCACATCCACAAAGTATTAAATGTTCAAATTTACAAATTCATTTGAAGGCTAAGAAGTTGTTCTCTCTCTGCAAACTCAGTAAATATGTTTATTTTCAGAAATATTTTGGTTTGTATCAAAATACATTAAAAAAACAAAGACTACTGTTGTCGTATATTTGCAAACATTAAATCTGAAATATTTGTTGGAATTTTAAGGTAAAAATTAGAAATCAATTTGTAAAAACAAAAAAAAAAATTAGGATAACAGAACGAGAGAGAAATCAAATATAGGAAGGCAGCACTCTCTGCAGCTCTCCAACAAAGGTGATGCATGTTTCCAGTAAAGGAAACCATAAACTCTTGTGGGATCTTCCTCCATGCTTCCTTAAGGACAGTGATTGGCCGCATAAATTTGCTTTTCAGCAGAAGCACAGCCGCAGGATGCAGGAGAGAGCTACCATCTAAATATAGCTCCATTTTAGTGCTGCTTAAAACTACGGAGTGACCACAGCAGCTCCCATTAGTGCGGCCGGCAGTGTGTGTATTTTCATGGGTTCCATGCAACCCTTACATTGTAACAGGGAGAAAAAAACACAACAATGACAAAATCCATTAAGCAGACTATTTCCAGTCTGACTGCGGGGCTGCAAGAGTCTGACTTCTAAATGTCATGGGTTTGTGTCAGCACCGGTTCTGGGGAAGTCCGGAGATGTAAACCGCGGCAACACGGGCTTTGGGTCCCTCCTCCTACTTTGTGTGGTCATGCATAATGCAGCCCTTGATGGACCATAAGCAGTATCATTCACAGCCCCATTTCATTTGTGTATTGCTTATAACGTTTAGCAGTAATTTACCTGCATGGCTAAAAGCTTTTCTCTTATGATGTACGTGCTTTCAGAGTATAAAATAATTTGATTGTTAATTAGATTAACTCTACCTTACAGGCAGTGAATTTAGTGTCTATTCAGCTATGTAACACCTTCAAATAATATTCACAAAAGCTTTATTTAAGAACCTGATACCCCAGCCCTGTGCCCTGTGATGGGCTGGCATCCTGTCCAGGATGTACCCTAGCCCTATGCCCCGTGATAGACTGGCATCATGTCCAGGGTATACCCCAGCCTGTGCCCCGTGATAGACTGGCGTCCTGTCCAGGATGTACCCTAGCCCTATACCCTGTGCTATCTGGGATGGGCTCCAGGCTCCACTGAATCTGACTGGGTGGAAGGTGGATGAATGGTGTACAAATATGGTTGATATTATGAAGGTATTGAATTCTTCATGTTCACCTTTGATACAATTTTGTTATAAATGATAATCTCTGGAAAACTGTGAAATATTCAGCCTAAAGCAATCAAGCTGGTTTCTGAGTGAAAACTATTATGAAGACAATAATTCATATGACAGGCAAAAGACGTACTCTTTCCAAATAAATGACGCGTAGCAATGTTTTATTTAACCTTATTGAGCAAGGTTAATAATAAATTTAGAAGGTTAAAAAAGAAACAAGCTGAACATATGTTTGATGAAACATTTGATAAAGTATGTTCAGTATTATAATGAAATATTCACATTGCCACAGTGCGAGACAGACAATTAACATTTGCATCATTAATCCATTCTAATGATCGGTACTAATTGTAGGGGTATATTCAGTCTATGTATGGGTGCTTACACTTCTTACATTGTGCTGTGTATCCCTAAATAACACGGGCTTTTCATGTTATTATGGACTGAGCTTAATGGTACAAAGCAGGGAGCTCCATCATCTGCCAGGCACGTACCCCATGACGCTGTTTGGATGGATCAGCTGTTTCCCCTTTCTTCTCAAGCCTACTGTGGTATTACAACATCCCCCAACACAGGAAGGACACGCAAACTCTACACACAGAGACACGAACCCTGGTCCCTGGCGTAACAGAGCTCACCACTGCGCACTTTTAATAAGGTTTAAATCTGCTGCCTTTTTTGAAATAACTTTCTTTTCTCACGTTAAATGCTTCCACTTCGCAGTTTAACGAAAATGATTGTTCAGCACCTTTGCTGCTCTATGTTAAAACGTTGCTTTGGTGATGGTACTTTACTGACACAAAAGTAGTGGTATTAGTTCTATTCATAATAATATGTTTTATTACAGATTAAGTACTGATGAGGACCTCTTCTGTCCTTAGACTCTTGTCTGTATACTACTGCCTTTGATATCAAAGAATAACCAGGAATTCCATAGTTGTATTCACTTTTAACTTCTTTCTGTTAAGTTTATTATACAGTTTTAAAACTGAGATAGTAACACTTGAGCCAATTGAATCATTTTTAATGAACACCGTTAAAAAAACATAAAAGTAATAAAGACTGTATTTGATAAAGACTGAGATACATAATAAAAATAGTCTTTAGACAATAATCTATGTAAAAGGCCATAAAATTATGTCCATGAGAAATACATGCATGTAAAAAAATCCGAATATCTTGGATATTTTGGACATGATATCTTGGATCATCTTACATATTTCTCTTGCCCTGTGACTTTATAACCTTCCATGAAGAGGAAGCAATGACACGGGTGTAAATATTCTTCTGCATTCACATTCTACATCTACAGCTACAGGCCAACAAAATCAAATGTGCTTTATGGGATGCGAAATGCATATGAGTCAAACCAGTGTTCACAGAACAGAGGAGTGTCTCAGAGGTTTTGCATCTGTAATATCTCTAAAACAGGGATGTATTTTGACCAAGCCCCATCCATTGCCAGGCCACATGCTTCTTTTTGTCAAGAACAGTTCAGGACACGAACAGCACATTAGCAGGTAAGGCTGTGTTCAGTCGGCAAACCATCTGCAGCATTACAATTTGCGAATGGTTTGAAGGAAGAAACACAGCTTTCTCTTCCATTGGGTCCCTCCTCACGTCTTCCTATCCAATCAGATTGCTAGTTTCCTTTGTCAATCTGATTAACATGTATTTGACCTTTCAGGAAAGTACCATGCCTTTTTCCCATGTTTCCAAAAAATACAGGCTCTACAGTGGCACTCTATCATAATATTTATTCAAATAATTATGTTTAATTGCTGGCACTTATGAGGTTTTTATTACCTTCAATGTTATTACAAATTAATTGCATTCTGCAATTATACTGCAGAACACCCAGTGAGTAAATTCATCATTTATCTATTTCATTTTCCTCAATTGTTAAACTCAGGGGCAAAACCTCTCTGTGTCAATCTAAGAAACATGCTCACCCAGAAACCAGTAAAGGAGAGTGACTAATTAGCTGCTCATGTGTATTTAATCGGCACTCTCTGTGTAGAAAAACCAACTGTTTCAGCCTCAGTGCCTGTGAGCCACCAAGGGGAGCCGTCAGTGCTGGCAGGACTGTGGGCTTCATACGCTGCTCTGAAAGGCCACCATTTCCGCGGAGGGTTAGGGTTAGGGTTATGGCTACCTATACCTTCTCCCTACATCCCATACCTGTGCTTTCACTATAACTTCATCAGTTCCATTCTACCTGGCACATTTGCGATAACCTTGGCCTGCAGTTAAGTTGCAAAGTAGTAAATTGTAAAGTAGTAACTTGTAAGTAGGGAATTAGCCAGGACACACACACATGCACCTACACACACACACACACACCTACAGACACTTTGGCAACTCATGTCCGGGCAAAATGGCAGTCACAGAAAATTAAAATGATTCCAAAAAATTAAAACTAATAATCAACTCAAAACTACAGGACCCTGCAATGATAAATGATGCAGAACCCCTCTCCTTGAAAGATAGATTATGCTTATGCAAGGCCCTTAAGACCTCCCTCATAGGGGCCTTCTTAAAATATTACGTAACATATTAAAGAATCTTGATTTCAAATGAGAGGGATAGAGTACAAAGTGCAATATCACAAGTAAAAGTTACTGAAGATGTCCTTCCGAATACACACCATAAGTATGTATTCTACAGCAATCTCAATCTCCATCTGAAATATCCCAATCCACCCGACAGGCTTGAAAGCGTTCAGGGTTATGGGAAAGTGATGCTTCTATACATCACACCCATCCAATACATCTCCAAAAGTATTTCCAACACTTAAATCCCACTAAAGTTGTTTATTTCATATATAGACCATAAGACAATGTCTATATTAGAATTCAGTACAGCAGAGATTGAAAGCCCTGTGAAACTTGTTATAATAACCTTGCTTGGAAGTTAATTTTGATTAAAAATCACTGATTTAAGAGAAGAGAAAGCATCTGTTAAAACAACCTTGGGGCTGAACTAAGGCGCAAACGATCAGGCCTCATCCATTGTACTTTTGTCCAGAGCAGGTAAGATGAAGGGCGGCGAGGAGGAATTGCCAGGACAGTTTTATCTTCTAGGCAGGGAGATGGGAGACACTGTCAGGGGAATTTGTCTCTGTTAAAGGGTTACAAGCACCTTTATTAAAGCCATTTATCATGGTTTGAATATTCTCCATTAAAATTGGAGCTCTTCCTAATTACCCAACTTTGTCATGATAGAAAGTCGGTGTTACTTCATTTTATTCACTACCAAAATTTTATGTTTCCTCTCTGCTCTTTTTGCTGTTTTTTTTTCTTCCCTCACAGTAGTGCGCAAACAGATTAATATCAAAGGATGTTTAATCCCTTAAATATAGATTTGTATGCCAAAATGTATTTAGGTCTCTACAACATACGTATAATAGATTTGATTATGTAAAAGGCTGTGATGTATTCACGCCATAGATTAATTATTATGTTATAGATCAAAAATGATGTATGTGAGCATATTTTTGTGATTCTACAAAAAAAAGCAAAAAAAAATATATAACTTTTAAGTGGCTCTATGCATTGTCCAATATACAAAGCTACTCATCAGTATTACCCATAAATCTAAATAATATCATGGGAAGTTGGTGTATTCTTGAATATCTTGCTATAAAAGGGACAAATACAGGAACGTATGTGTCAGCTGAACAGCCCACTGGCAGGAGCAAATTAACAAGCCGTTAGGTCCCACCTCATCTTGTCTGCCCAAATGAACGTCGATGTTGTCCCACTGTGGTGGCCCTCTGCATTTATTACTGCACTGGGTAAATTGTTAGCTTTGGTCCTCCTGGGGCAGCTGGTAACAGCGCGTTTCCCTGTCCTTTTTTGTCTAGGCTTTTATGAACCTTTGTAATTAGCCACAAGCGGGGGAAATGAAGCTATCGCTGTAAAGCCTTTATACGAGGCTGAATGGGACACATGACTGCCTTTATTTCGCGATTAGTTCCTTGAATGTGACTGATGCCTCCCAGTGTCTAATTAGTTTTCCCAGCTGCTTGATAAAAAGAATGCAATAAAGAAAAGAGAAGGGCTTGAGTGAATTGGAACTGTATTTTTAAACACATATTTGCTAATGAAACATCAGCAATTTTTTAATACTTTATCTAAACCATAAATAGAATAAATGCAGCTAATAATATGCTTTAAAAAATATATTTATGTTATTCACTCTATTCGTCAAATTTCAGTTTAAGCCTACTAATAATTTATTCTTGACAGCTGAATGTATGCAAAAAGCCAGTCGGCGACTGACATTCATTATCAATATGTGCTAATTTATAATAAATGTCAATTAATTTGCTTTTATAATTACTGTCGATTAGTATAGACCATTTGTAAAAAAAGGCAACATTTAAATAAAAGTAAATAAAAAGAACTCCATTTAAAATTCTCATTAATATTGTATCAAAATATAAACAAAAAATATTAATGAATTACTATATTAACAGCTGTGAAAGGTTTATTCTGAATCCTTATAAAAAGGCAGGTATAAATGAATGAATATTTCATTTCCATAACGAATAAGTCACAAATTTTAACCAAAATATTAATATGAGCAAACACGGTATAGAACCCGGAAGGCGTTACTCGGAGAGCACTGCCTCTGTTTGTTGTGTGACTAGCTGTTGATTGAGATTCCTTATAATTCACCTGCAGTTCCCATTCTGTCCAAAAGAGGCCCCTGTGTGAACAAAATTTATTTCCTGAATCAAAAGGCCTGTTTATTAGCTGGATGGACAGTAGATAGACAGTGAAAAGGCTGTAAGTCATCAGCCTCGTACTATAGCAACTAATGCAGAGGCACAAACTTAACAGCTAGTATGGCATGCACATGACAGGAATCCATCGCACGTTATTGAAATTCTCCTGTTTTCAGCCCTTCTGCTTGGTTTATAGTAACTTGTCTGTAATTATCATAAACACCTTATTTAGTGTAAACTACAAATACACTGAAACTTCCATATATGTAGATAAATTTACTTCAAATCAAATTCTTTTCATAAGAAAATCTGTATCATTAAATTCTGTGAAAAGAACATTAAATACCTGTAATATTATTCTAATAACATACATTTTTTTTAAATCATTTTTTATTTTTTTACAAAATGTGTCTGTAGGACGGGAATAGCAAATAAAGAGGATCACGTCTTAAATTAATTCCCTGTTCAGCAGTTAAATACAGAACCTGGACTGATACACAAAAAAAGTAAAGTAAAATCATGCAAATAACCTCCACATTCATGGATTGTCAATGGCTGAGTAAGAGCACGTATCTATAGCAGAAATTTCGAAGCACATTGCCATTTTTAAGAAGAAGGAACTCTGTGGAAGAGGAAAGTACTTCTGTCAAGTGTCACATTAAAACTGGTTGCATACAGGAGCTTTAATATAACATTTAAAGTGAGTTTAGTTAATTACAGAAACATTAACTTGTGGCCTGTTTTTTCCAGCTGGAACCAGTGATCATTGTTTTGTGTCATAATCATCAAGTGATTAGTTCACTGTTCACCACTCACATTAATATTCCTATTCAGTTATTAGTTATCAGCTTAATTAGAACAGAGGAATATTGGTCCTATAGTTGTATATATAAAAAGCCCATAAAAATAGTAAAATCCATAAATAATACGCCTAATTGCTTTATGATGTTATGTCAATTGCATTTCACTTATATTGTTTCCATATATATTGTTTCAGTAATCTCAATGTTTTAAGTGCAAAATTAATACATAATATTGATGGACACAAATTTTATGTTTTGCAGGTATGCAATTCAGCATAATTAAATGAGTAGATTGCTACTGATTGAAAGCATTACATATTTAACAGTATTGTCCAGTCTGCTTTCATCAGTCATTTCCAAGCCTTTATGCAATTACATGATATTATGGCTGCTTTGTATTATTCTTCGATGATGAATACTATATACTTAAGAGAAACTTGAGATTCCATACATTTGTATGTATCTACCAATAGTTTATCCCATACAGGGTTGCAAGGAGCCTGAAGTCTGTCCGACAGGTTTGGTTGCAAAGCATGGGAACACATTTGATGGGATGTAAGTGAATTGCAGGGCCTGGACATAAATGCACACACTCATACACACAGTAACATGCGATTTGGGGATCCAGCTAACCATATACATTATGAGAAGGTCATTTTAATGATAGAACAGAGATTTCAGACAGCAAAAACATAAGTTGAAAACACACTTGTAGTGTAAATTCTACTGCAACCACAACCTTAATTTTCATTAGTATAGATCAGTACACCATCACTACAGAGTTAAACAATTGTATCATATATATTAAATTTGAGTTTGGAGCATACAGCCCCGGAATAAATTATGAGACCACAGCACAATTAAAAAACAAAAATCTGCATTTTTAAGTCCTGATTTAACCCTGGTTCTGCTGGCAGAAGGTTACACTGAACGTGTCTAAGACGGCAGTAGCCTACACAAGAACAATGTGAAGCAGGACACTCTGGGAATGACCAGAAACCAGCCAGGTAAGGGGCAGAAGTGACTTTCTAATGCCAGAGATGCCCGTCAACTTATCCAGCAGTGCCTCATGAATGGGAGGATGACATGACCTTCATAAGGAATGGGAGACATTAAGTGGTGTGACATGCACAGCTAGGACAGTTAGTATCAGATTCCTAGATGCATGAGTAAAGTCCCATAAAGCGAGGAAGAAGGCCTTAATTAAAGAGAAACAGAGATGAACCAGGCTGCAATCTTCAAAAAATGATATTTTACACAGATGCATAAGCATAGATTGAGAAATTGTATAATGTACTCTTACCATTTCTTCAGGTTTGCATTAATTAATTAGGAATCAATTAATTGCCAAAGAGGAGAGGTTTTAGTTAATTTACAAAAGCCAACATGTAAAAAATAACTGTTAAATCATTATACTATGGCTTATTACCAAACAACTCAATTAGACATGTGGTAATCAAAAAGGCACAGGCCAAGTAGTTTAAAATTAGCCACAGAAATAAAATGAGATCTCGTATTAACCCAGAATTACAATTGATATCTGCTTAGTTTATGACTGGTTACGGTGCTGGAATGGCAGTGAATCTGACAAACATAAATGAAACGTTAATAAAAACCTTGATCGCTGCCCAGAGCCACGCTGCCCTTTACAGCGACGGCCCCATCCCAGCTCTCTGAGAACAGAGCCATCCCAGCATGTCTACCTGAAGCAATGGACCAGCTGGACCCCTAACATTTTAACCGCCAGCCCCTCAGTAATGCAAGGCAACATTTGCTTAACAACACCGATGTGGACTATAAAACATGTTACAGCATTCTTCCTCATTAATCCAGCAAACCCCATACAAGTGGTACAAACTGAGCCAACGCATCTGTCCAGGGCGTCCATGAAGTGTAATTCCATTTTACTGGAGCTTAAAATCAGTGTTAACTGGTTAATGATTGCTGGTTAATGATCGCTATTGACTTTAATCATTCAGGGCATGATGGGGCTGTGCCTTGCTAATTGTGCCCTACACTCATAATTATGCATATGTGAATTTAAGCGGAGACACTTTAAAATTTCACAGTGTAAAAGTAAGACATAAATTACATAACTCTGCTCCTGTTATTTAAATGTGAAATTTACGCATAAATGTTTAGATTTGAAGAAAAATAAAGTAACTATTAAATAACATTTCTAAGCACAGTAATCTGTAATAAATCTGTATAAAGTTATGTCATTTGAAACTATTTTTTACATTGTTACAAAATAATTTAATAATTTAATTTAATAATAATAATGTGCCATTCTATTCTAATAGCAACTCTTAATTCCAAATAATTAGCATTTATATACTGTAGGTCATTCTCTTTGGAGCAAAACATTAGTCCAACAATAACTTCAGCTGATTCAATCGATTCGATCTGTACAATACTGGGAGAAAATAAACCTGGGGATGACAAGGGAGTGCAGCTATGATTGTACGAGTGACATTTTAAGATTGTACAAAGGTGAATTGTTCCCAGGTCACTGACAGTGACACAATGAAAATGCTGTTAGCTCTGGAAACCAACCACAAACACCATTGGATTTTATTGACAAGAGGAATCCTTCAAAAACATAGCAGAGAAAAGAAACTGCACTCAATCAAAAAACCTTAACCTTAGGGAATAAAAATCTTCATAGGGAGTGCAAAATTCCTTTTCATGATAAAACAAAATGGAACGTTTCCTTTTGCGTCCCCTCCGTGGCTCTGTGTGCAGCAGCACTTTATAAACTGCTTTGCACTTAGCATCTGGCTTGTTAGTTAGCATTCAAGTTTGCTCTCTATTAATAAAAGTATATCTTCTAATTTACAAGCAGGAGGTATGTGTCCAAATGCAATCCATGATTCTGTAATAACAGCGAGCAGTCGGCATGTTCAATTATTTATGGACAGCATTCAATACAAACACGATGGTGTACATACACTTTTTGCTTGACTGGCCTGGTTTTTATATCATTCAGTCTGACAATTCCACAGAGACTTGTTCCTATCATCGCAAACCTAAAATTGTGGGGTCTGCCCGAATAAAAGGTCTGAAGATATCAGGGGTGAACAAGAAAGGTGAGGGCAGACTCTGGGATCCATCTTGGAGTTCACTGTGTAAACCCCGTTCAGGTCACTCAAATCCTCGTAACCCATATCACTGCCTCTGAGACACAAGCTAATGCCAGAGATGAAAGCAGACCAATCTGCAGACATCCCCATTGTCTTCCAGTTTTGTACAGTATAAATTGCACTGAAAAGTCAGTGAAAGGTATTTTAACTTGTGAATCCTCCAAGTAGAACATCATATCAGAAATATAACATGTTTAAACAATATATTTGAAGAGCTGGACACTGAAATTATATAAAGGCAAGCTCCAATGTTCTGTGCTGGTGCACATATATATATATATATACACACACACACAAGCCATCCATCCATCATCCATCTATCCATCCATTTATTCCTAAATCCATCTTCTAACCACAAGGTAGCAAGATCATTGAGCCTGGCGTCACAGTCCACAAGACAGGGTGATAAAAGTGTGAAAGATGCTTATTTATTAAGCACGAAACCTAACGTTTAACACCAGTTACACATCTGGTCAGGTCAAGTTCAAAAGTTGTAATTCACCAAAACTGCAAAAACGACATCCTAAAAAAAGCGAGTTAAGGACTTCAGCTCAGACCGTCGTCTAATCAATAAAAGGGTGGGCTCTGGCCCAGCATTAGAGGAGAACTCACCATAATCAATTAACTACTTGAGGTAAACAGATCTCTCCCTTCAGCGACATGGTAACTGAAGAGGACGTCCCATTCCCCTTGACAACAAGAGAAATGAAACACCCTTCGCTAGCAGCATGCCTGGCTAATGTAAGCAGGCCGAAGGAAGCCCAGGCACATCACCGGCCTCTACCTCTGTCTGCTGCAGAGCCTCCGGGAGCAAACGGACTTAAAGGCAATGGCCTCCTCCCTCTGTCATCGCCAGTGTCGCAGCGAGATTCATGTAGTACATCTCTGACAGCAGGAAGGGCTTTTAATCTAAAAAAGAAGCTAAAATAGATACAACATAGAAACAACATATAAATATATTTATGTATGGTGGTAATCGGGTTTACCAATGAAAAAAGAATGCCCTTTCAGTTTAGTTCAAACTTTAAATTAATCTATTTGTTAGATTAAAAGAGTATACTAAAATATGAGATTTAATTTAATAATGTATCCAGTTATTGTGGGAGATGATGGATACGTTGTTCTTAGAGATGAAAGGACTTCTTTCCCCTGTTAACTCTTTCCAGGTACATATAGATTTTTTTTTTATAATCAAATGGCACAAACTTGACTGGAATGCTAGATGAGGTTGACTATCTTGGAAACTCACTAAACTCACTAAAATAAAATATCACAGGTGTCTGAAATTCATATTTGCACAAGCAGCACAATACACACATTTATACAGTAAAAAAATCATTTAGGCATTAATAGACAGTAACAATAAATAATGCACAGCAATAAACAGTAACAGTACACAGAATGTCAGGGAAAGCATTGCACAGAATTCAGTAGTAATGATTCAGAAATAAATAGTATTGCAGAGTAGGTATAAGACAGTGAAAGACTGAATGTGCTGTGAATGTGCCTAAGCGGTTCTGGGCCATTCAGACAGTCGGTCGTCCTGCCCTGCCATGGGGTGACTCTTTGTGGAATCCAATGGCTGAAGGTATGAACGATCTTACACAGCACTCCTTAGAGGAGCTGGCCGTCTCGGCCTTTTACTAAACGTGCTCCTCTGTTCAGTCAGCGTGAGTGTGCTCCATTCCGCCCCAATCTCCAGTCATTCAGGACCAGAACAGAGTCAGCTTTCTTACTCAGTTTGATAAGATTTTTGGCATCGCCTGTTGGACAGCATGCTGCTCATCAGAGACAAAGAGAAATCGACTGCCCTTCAGAAGCTGGCACCCAGACAGCTGCATATGTCGCCTATAGGAATGACCAGCCCTGTATGCAGTGATGGCAGTGCCCTGCAGACGGTGGCACCCAGGCAGCTGCCTATGTCGCCTATAGGAATGACCAGCCCTGTATGCAGTGATGGCAGTGCCCTGCAGACGGTGGCACCCAGGCAGCTGCCTATGTCGCCTATAGGAATGACCAGCCCTGTATGCAGTGATGGCAGTGCCCTGCAGACGGTGGCACCCAGGCAGCTGCCTATGTCGCCTATAGGAATGACCAGCCCTGTATGCAGTGATGGCAGTGCCCT
>JAODKN010000037.1:22519260-22536806 GCA_026774425.1 Petrocephalus zakoni
TAGGCACACCTATGGGCACAAGGCAGGGAATAACCCAGGATGGGGCACCAGCCCATCGCAGGGCACACTCACACACCGCTCACACCAACAGGCAACTTGGTAATTACAACTAGCTTCAGTGTATTTTTGGAGTACAAGAGGAAACCCCACGACAACAGAGAGAGAACATGCAAACTCCACAGACGGGGAGCCACTGCAGAGACTCGAACCCTTGGCCCAGAGATACAGTGCAATAGTGCCGACCACCAGACCATAGTGCCAGCCCATCAGTTGCTCTTCTACCGGGAAATATAGATATTCTAACTGCTGACCTCCTTTGGCAACACTTTTGTTAATTCAAGCTAAATGATCGTCGTTATTAATCGCTGGCATGGCAGCTAGCTATGTGTGGAGACGTAACACGATCATTTTGCTGTCAGGGAGCAATAGCTTTGTACTTGGTATACTTGAGTATTATTGCGTATTATACTGTGAAACAGCGACGCTAGAGAGAAAAATGTGGGTGGGGGGAGTGGGGGCTATGGCAGTAATAACACCATCTCATACCTTTTCTCCTCTACACAATCCCCCACTCCTGACCACGGAGGGAAAAATGGCTTCCCTTCAAGTGGGCTTTATAGCTGGGAACAAAGCCGCTGTGAAGAACAGACACCCCCTGTAGTTCCTGCTTCTCCTTTGGTTAAACTGTCTGTTAGAATTCCTTTTAGACAGTCACTTCTGACACACTCTCGGCGCCGCACATTTCTTATTCAATGTTATGGGTAGAAGTGCGGTGGTCCTTAGGATTTTAGCATTTGGACATGCAACTCGCAGTATACTTTTGCTGTGTGTGGCGTGTGTGCAGAGTTTGTTAGTGAGTGTATAAACATTTCTCAGCATTGCACTACATGGTTGGTGTTCTGGCATACATCTACGCCTCATTTTATGTATCAATATAATTCTTTAATGTCATTCTAGTATAATGCACTAATAGATATTATACTTCACCACAAGGACTACACCAACATTCTCAAGTGCACCAATGAACAAACACGCTTTTGTGTGTAGCAAAAAGAAAGCTAAACTCTATTCTCTCAATAGTGAAAAAATAATACAAATAAAAAGGGGGAATGTGAAATGACTAAGAAAATGATCAAAGTCTTCAATCTACGTTGCCGAAATATCATTACACATAAACTTGACCCCAGTGCCGGTTTCTGTGTCCCTGCAGACTAGTTTTAAGTTGCCTTCCACTGGCAAACCTTGCACTCTCAAACCCTCAAATCAATCTCTCACAGGAGTGAAGCTGAACATCATGCTTGACTGATTCCATGAAAACCTAATCAGCTATTCATCATCAGGATCAAACACACAATGTGTAATTATGAGAGAAAGCAATCTGATAATCCTTGGCAGGGCAGCAGTCCACATGTAATCACTTCGAGATTAGAAAGATGCATTTCCACTTACTTTGTAAAGTTCGCGTAAGGAATGAGAATTTTGGTTCTATTTATAATTGCGTGGAATGCCTTTAGCAAGCTTCGATTTACTCCATGTGCACTTTCAAAACAATCAAATCGACAAATGTTACTCAAAAGAACAAATCTAACCCTGTCAGATTTAATGTCTATTATTCTGTGACAATATCAAAAAGAGTTTAAATTCAAAACAATCTCATCCAGTGGTACTCTTTGGCCTTTATTACAACTACAGAAGAATAACCTGGAAATTTCCAAAATTATATTGCAGTAACTACAAAGAAACACAGAAATACAAAGCTTTGCGATGTACCTTCTTTAGTTTCATTTGCTATTATTAATTAATGATAGCAATATTGCAGCATAACGATATGCCATATTATTATCTTTTGATAGTAGCAATAATAAGATAATAAAAACACAACTACCATAATCTGTATGAGAAATGGAAGTATTTCCTTGAGGAGGAACAGAATTTCTACAGCATCTGGAGCTTTTTTAACTCATCTGTAATTTAACTATGTGTTCGAATTGCAGACAGGCACATGTACATGGACACATGCAGAAAGTGTATGTGAGCGTACTCTTTATGCCCATTTGGCATGCCCAGTTGGGTTTCAGTTAAGAGAAAAAACAACAATCTCAATGAAATGTGGGAAAGAACCAGATGATTAATTAATATCATTAGAAAATGGAAAGATAAACGAATTACATGCAACATACCAAATGTCAGTTAGGTGAATAAACTGGAAACAAATTGCTGCCACGTATTGTTTCAGTCTCTATGGAACATTAGGAAAGTGCCGTAAAGCATTCCACAATTAAATTAGGTGTCCCTCAACTCTCTAATGAAGTGCTTGCACAGTTATTGAGAATATGGTGGTGTATTATGATGTTGAAATACATCATATACATCTGTACAATTATAATTTATAGTATAAAAATCAATCAATCTATCTATTTATCTATCTATCAGGAATAGTTTCTCTTCAGCGAAAGTGACATTAAGGCATTCTGTGTGGCCATGTCCTGTCTATTGGGACCTATTTCAAATGATAGGAAACAGGAGACTTGCATGTTTGTCCAGATACAGAAAGAGTCCATGCGTACTGAGTGCCAGACTCCCCTCCAGGGGAGCAGAGTAATTGGTGGGACTGAGCCAGGGGACGGAAGGTGGGGGTGGTTCAGGCATCATAATTAATACACTGAGTGGAAGATCATGCAACATGTTGTGTCTGTATATGTGTATTTGTGTTGAGTTCTGTGTTGGATGCCTTGATTCATGACTTTAAATAACCAACCAAATTCTACTGCTACCCCAACCATTAAAAATAAAAAAAAAATAAGGCTGGTGTGAGTTAGGATAAATAGCATAAATACAAAAGTTCTTACTGGAATGCAAGCGAAACATTAAACACCTATCAGCAAATGGTTTTGTACAATTTTCAGTTGCTTTAGGCTTGTCGGTCATAATAGATTAAGAAGTTTTCTATTGTACAAATGTTACACTCAAAACCACATGCGTAACTGATCATTGGGTTAGCCACCACATGCTACACAGGCAATCAAGCTTACAAAATGTTTTAAAAATATATTCAAAGAATCACTTCGTTGTGTTTCAGTACATGATTTTGTTGTTGTTGTATTGCCACTTTGCTGTTTTTGAGTTACATAGTGCTGTGTGACCTTTTTGTTTGCTGTTGCATTGTCTTGAGATCTGAAGAAGTTACGTGCATGTACAAGTGCTCTCTCTTGCCGATGAACTTCACATACTGAAATATAGTGCCTTGCAATGTTAAAATGGGTGCTTTTGACATGAATAAGTATCAGTTTACTAATGAAAAATGATCAGTGGGAACTGACTATCATTCAGGATTGTGGAGCTCAGGAGCATACTTACACTGACATCTTGACAATATAAGCATTTTGGTTAAAATGGTTAAAATGATGCTGTACTTTTCATTTTGGGGGCACTGACTAATTGATTGGTGGAAGTTTTTTCTTTGAGACATGAGTTAATAATTTTGGGTAAGTTACAGGCTTTTGTAGCTAAAGCATGGTTTTGTGCTATATGCATTTTTTTTTTTTTAGAATGTCTTTAGAATGTTAAGTATGTTGCATCTCTTCCCCAGGTAATCGACACAAACGCACCTGGTGATTCACATGTTGTAACAGACAACATGACCAGGCCACCTTCTTCCATTACTCAACAGTCCAGTTTGTGCTGCTTGCGGTGGTGGATATGGGTCAACATGGGCAATCTGACCAGCCTGTGGCAACGCAGCCCCAAACACAGCAGGGTGTGATGCACTTTGAGTTCTGACACCTTTCTGTCACAGCCAGTATTAACCTTTCAGCAATTTGTCTTACAGTAGCTCTCCTGTGGGATCGGACCAAACAGGCAAGTCTTCGCTCCATGAGCACCTGGAACCCTAGCTAAACTAAGGGTGTTTGACAAAGAAGACAGGGCTTATTGACAACAATCTTATAGTACACTATATGGACAGAATTAGGACACACCCCTTAGTCATTGAATTCAGGTGCTTCATTCAGACCCATTGCCCCAGGTGTATAAAATCAAGCAGCTAGCAATGCAGTCAGGTTTACAAACATTTGCGAAAGAATGGGCCGTTCTGAAGAGCTCAGTGAATTTTAGTGTGGTACTGTCATAGGATGCCACCTTTGCAATAAGTCAGTTTGTGAAATTTCTTCCTTGATAGATATTCCAACGTCAGCTATAAGTGGTAGTATAGCGAAGTGGGCCATGTCCCGAGTGTCTTCTCCTGATTTGGCCGGCCACCCCGCTTGTTACCTCCTAGTGTCTCCCTGGCCACAGCGGGCTAAGTGGTCAGCCATTCAACTAGTTATTTAACACTTGTGATTTTGTATCTTCTGAGTCCTGTTTTTTTTGTCCACGTTCCCTGTTTGCTCAGTTTCCCTTGTTTTAGTTAACCCTTAGTGTTTGTCAGTGTTCCTCTCTGCTGTTCCTTGTTGCCTGGAGTCCTTTTGATAGGTCAATTAAGTTATGGCTTTCACCTGTCCAGCATCATGTCTTTTGCTCTTTTCTTTGTTGGTTCATTGTGGCTGTGTTCCCTGTACAGCGGAGGAACTCAAGTTATTTGATCCAGGTGTGCGGGACACAGAGTTGTCCATTCTCTGGGGACTCTTCCGGACAATCCTCAGGAACCTGGCCACTCAGCTCTCTCTGTGTATATTGATCTACTTCAAAATGGCAGCTGTAATAGCTGCAAAGGGGGGGGGAGCTCCATATTGATGCATATGGATTTAGAATAGGATGTCATTAAAGTTCCTGTAGGCGTAACGGCCAGGTGTCCCAATACTTTTGTCCATACAGTGTATGTTGATATGTTGTCACAGCCAGTTGTGCAGTGATGGAGCAAGTGTCGATAAAGGGGAAGACTTAAAGCAGTCATTATACTGCATTACACATACCTTCATAATGCATTATAATGCATTCAGGAGGCATAACACATTACTGTGTGTATTCCATATATTTCATAGTATTTTTTGATACTTTATCAAGATTCTTGCAGATATGGCAAAAATACAATTTCTGTTTTTATTTTTGAGGGCTAGTCAGTGCAAAATCTACACTACATGATGTGCAACTACAATGAACTGCTGAAGAATCACACCTGAAAATCTGCAGCAAAACAGCGAGGGATTTAAACATGATGCAGCAACACGATAATATGTTAAAGCTGTACAAACCTGACAGGATCGACTCTGATATGGTTGGTTGGTAGGTATGGTAAGGGAGGTTCTTGTAGTCAAACCACAATCTCTGTGTAATTGTTATATGGACATTATCCCTTGCAAAATGTAACCTTTGACTTGGCTTTCTATTAGCTGGAATAGTTCTCGAGTGGTTGCAAAATACTTACTGATCAGATCACATCATCACTTGTTGTTTATAAACGGTGTGATCACTGTGGACACAAATTGAACTCATCTGTCTGATACTAATTCTAAAATGAGGATCATTTTTTTAAATTTTCCAAATGCTGTATACGTAGCAATAGACCAGTTGGCCTCACTACCCACTCAACAGACAACAACACAATGTTACCAATTTGTGACTACTCCTGCTACCTTAATAAATTGAGAGCATGTCATATATACTGTAAAAATAATGCATGTAATATTATAATCTGGACTATGGAAGCTATCAGCAAGGTTGTGGATGTCGGTAAGAAACATATCCTAGGGACCAGGTCTACACTTACAGAGTACAGCAGCTCAGTTTTGTATCATAAATGACATATGTAACCCATTTGAACTGATCTCATTGGTCTTTAGCTGACTGTGGCCATGGATTCCAGATGGACAATACATGACCCACTGGGACTGAGAGAGATAATATATCAGAGCTACAATGGAGTCTATAAAAAGTGCTTCCCCGGACTGTGGGAACATATATTAAACTATATTCCTTTGTGTAAAATAAAAGCAGGAGCGGTTATACCAATATTTATTATAATCCAAAATATTTTTCACTGGTTTTTTATTGCTTTAATTTTTATATTGCAAATGTACACAAAGGGGCAGCTAGCCACAAATATTACAATACCCTGTCCTTTATTACAGTGTTGCCCAATGGCAATGAGGTATTAGGGGGTGAGAGGCAACGTTAGAGACATCAGATAATCTGCGAATAATGTCATGGGGCGGCTGCTGGCGGCTCATCTATTTTTTATTTGCCACTCAGACAAATGAAACATGAGCCACCCAGAACAAGGGCACCTTTTGACACTTCAAAGCAAACCCCTATGGGTGATTTCCTCTTGAAGCTCAACGGCACCAGGCCTCAATCCCCAGCTGGGGGGCTACGAGAGCCTCATTAACCCCTAAACAGGCCTTGGCACAAACCTCGACACATACCTCTAATTATGCTATTGTGTCCTGTAACACTGTGCGAGCAGCGGAGCGGCGGAGGCTGCTTCCGGAATGTTCCCAACATGCCTCTAATTGAAAAGCAGATTGAACCCTTTTGTGATAATTAGCTTAAGGGGACCGCCCCCTTGAATACATTACAAGCTCATGAGAGGAGGGAGCGTGGTGAGGCTCCCCAGGAAGATGCAAAGGGTTCCATTTAGGTAACCTGCAAATTAAGTTCAATTAACGGAAAATGTTTTGATTTGGTTAGCCCATCTGATGTTTTTATTTTCTTTGCATATTAATTATGTAAATTGGTCACACCCAGTGGAGCTTGCTGGTTTATAATAAACAAATTAAATAAACAGGGACTGATTAATACTATTCTAAAACAGAGACACTTCAACACTCTACTGAATATACCTTGTTGTGTATATTCCTTGCGAATTGTGTATGATTTAACTCATTATGTACTTATGTATTTTTCAGTTAGTTTTAATTACGCTTTGTGTTTTAATTGTAATCTTTTCTAATCATTAAAACTGCACATAACTTAATCAAGTATCACTTATTTCATTAAGGTTTTAAAATTTCTTTGATAACAAACCTTAGTATGAATAAGAATGTGAAAACAGGCTAAATTCTTTTTTTCCCCTCTTTACTATCACTGAGAATGACTCACTCCGTAAATCTTGGATGGTTTTGCTGAATTTCCCAGGGAGTCCCAGTGGAAACAGTGTTTCTCTCAAGTTTGTAGCCCAAGGCCATCAGTCAGCATACTTTCTATTCGTTCATTAACTTATTGATTTCTGCCATTCAAAGTGTAAGCTCTGCAGTTACAGTTACAAAACATTCTGAGTACCAACAATTACATTTTTAGTTTGGGAAACTGCATACTCATACATGCAAACATACTGTATATGCATACACACACACACACACACACACACACACATTAGATATTCATGCAATGCCTTGAGTGTTGTCCTGTTAAAACTAGTCAAAGGAAATAAAAAGAAATTAATAAAGATTAAATGTTGTTATAAAAACTGAATCCTTCAGATCCTTAAAGCATTTGTTTTGAAAATATATTAACGCTAAGTACTAACTTTGAAAGTACAGTAATGATTAAAAGTTCTGCAAAGAGTTTTGTTTATAATCATACAAGCTGAAAATTAGATTTTGCCAAGCAATATCTTATCTGCTTGAAACAATATATGCAACACATTGAAAAGATAGCTGTGGTAAAATAAATCATCAATTGGTCCTGGATTATTTCATTGGAGAAAAATGAAAATGTATTTCAGACAGTATATATGTTTGAATTATTGCTCGTTGCACAAAATTTCATGTCACAGTGCTCTTGTTTCCATGGTGAGAGCCGTAAATATCTGATAACACAGCACTGTGGCATTCAGTAAATTATATATTACAAGTGCAACGTGATCTGCCTCATCACCACAGTTTTCACCAAACTTGAACTTATTTTGAACACTGTAGCCAACAACATGAAATAAAATATACAAATCAATAAACCCCGTACGACACTAAAATATGCAAATCACCATTGTAGGCACTACCCAAATAGCTGTGAAAGGAAACAGAATGCAACCAAGTGTCTTTAATGGGATCGGCCACAGTTAACAAATAAGGGTTAAGAATGCTATTGACCTCCTACCTCTGCCATCATTAAAATCTGTTGTGATGAGAAAATAAGGGGGGCGGGGGGGGTCCTTACGTCTCCTTATATACTTCTGTCAATTACGATCATTTTAATCTCGGGCGGCACTTTTCAAAATCAGGATAGGGAACTAGGCAGCACACATCTCCCCTAACCCTGGTATTTTGGGGGGCTTTTTTCCCTTGTTTTTGGGATGTTTAGCATGAAGCAGGAGGTATAGACCGGAGGGGGGAGTATTTAGAATGGCAGTGATAAGGGGCTGTGTTGTGACAGATGTTGAACTTCAATATGGTGGAATGAATAGATGATGAGCAGTAATTAGATCTACATCGTAATCAATGCCAGTATCGTATAGGCCTGGGGGCTATGTGGGAGATGGGGGATGGGGGGGGCAGCAGGTGGCCAATAGGCTGGAAGACAGGAAAACACACAAACGAAGACAGAGTGATAGTTTGCACTCAGTTAGGGGTGCTGGTGCCATTGCTGAGAGTAGGGGTCAAGCGCACTAATTTCCAAGCACCTGAAACCATTTGTGGCTGTTATAATGAAACACAAGCAGATTTTCTTTGCTCATTAATTCCAATGGAAGGTGCAAGTGATGCTTCATGATATTTTCTTCACAGGAGTAATCTGCTTAATGCTATAATGGGATATTGTCTAAGCTAAGTCTAACCTGATCCTTTCCAGTCTAAATGAAGCCAGTGTCTCTATCTGCTTTTATATTGCTTTTGTGTTTTTGTGTATCCTGCATGTCGTATGCAGAGAGAAAGTGATTGCATCATTTTAAAAAGGCACAATTAAAAGACCAAGAAAAAGCTCTGTACATTGATATATGCGCTAAGATGTTTCACCGCTCTGGTAAAATCTTGCTGGAGGTTTAAATTACTAAAGAATGTTTTAGGAGTGGGTAGAACAAGGCCTCAACTAATCTCTTGATATCAGAAATTTAATTGTAACTGGTTATAATGTGTAGCTCTGATATCATGAAATAATTTCGAACTAGTGCAAATTCTTCATATTGTAAATTTGATTCTAGCTAGCGAGATTCAAATACCTGGAATACAATTGTAAATAGATATTATTCAATTTTAAGAACTTAAAATTCAAATTTCTGATATCAGGAATTCAATTTTAACTAGTTAAAATGCCAATTACTGATATCATAAATAAAATTTTAACTAAATGATAATCCAATTTTTTATATCAGGAATTAAATATTAACTAGTTATAATTCACTTTTAATTAAAACTATTTACTTATGAATTCCCCATATCAGAAATTGGATTTCAAACTAGTTAAAATTTCACTTAGTTAGAATTGAATTTGTAGTATGTTTTAGGAATGAACTGAAGCTAAAACAGCTTGTCATGGGGGGGTGCCTTTGTCAGCTCGGACTCCCCCCCCCGGCTGTGTGTTCCGCGGCTTCAGCCTGCTGCCTAATTGACCTGCTTATGATGCGGCCTATCATTAACATATGCGTAGCGTGGTGTGTGTGCACTGGAGCAGACCATGCAGCACCGGCAGCCCCGGACACTCCCACATGATTAGTCAGCACGTAAAACAGCAGATAAAATAAATCTATCAATCTATCAGTCTATCAGTCTATCAGTCTATCTATCATCCATCCATCCATCCATCCATCCCTCCATCCATCTTGACCTAGGTGATGACCTAGATAAATAACGGGCCAAAAGGTAAATCAGCTGCAATTCATCGAGGACAGAAACTGGCCTGGATGTATTACTTCCATGTTTGCTAGGGGGACAGGCTAATCCAGTCCATTTTGTTGAAGAGCGCTCACTACACATAGTCAATATCATGGAAGGAAGTCATCAAATTTGCACAGAAAATGGTTTGAATACCTTTTAATCTCACCCATGAATATGAAATACATCATTGACTTCACTGACTTTACCTAATATTGAAAATCTAATTTAAATACAATAAAGACATAACCCTCTCTTGTCATTCATATCCTGAGATGAATAATGTCACATGGATTTGACCTCTAGGAAAACAGTAATTATTATGGGTGAATAGTACTTATATGTACTGAGCGTGCGCTGCAAGGAAAATACGGAAATAAGGATCCTGATCAAAATTTTATATATATATTTATGGCTATGCTTCTGTGTTAAATATACATTCTTCCCGAACTCCAGCCTGGCTCTTTTCTGCTACTCATTGATGAAGGGCTTCTTCCTCGCTTTATGAGACTTCAGTCCTGCTTCTTTGGGTCTGATACTAACTGCCCTAGCAGTGCACTTCACACCACTTAATGTCTCCCATTCTTTCTGAAGGTCACTTCAGGTCATCCTCCGATTTCTGAAGCGCTGCCGGATAAGTTGACAGTCATGTCTGGCATTAAAACGTTGCGTCCGTCCTCTACCTGGTTCTTTTTTGGTCATTGCCAGAGTTTCCTGCTTCACCTTGTTCTTGTGTACTGCTGTCTCAGAAACCTTTAGACTGCCTCACAGTGTGGCCTTCTGTGAGAAGAAGCATGATTAAACCAGGATTTAAAGAGTGATGCCTTAATTATTTCCAGAGCTATGTGTGTGTGTGTGTGTGTGTGTGTGTGTGTACATACACAACACATACAAACATACACGGTACCTTGGTGGGAATACTGGAAAGTCACTCCAGTGGAACTGGAGAGTATATTATCAGAATGAGGAGAGTGACACTTTGTGTTCAGGGGGAGGGAGTGCACTTTCCTCTTAAAGTGTGTGTTTGTCTGTTGGCTCTTCTAGAGCGATATAAACAGGAGCCGATGGCAAGCCTCAACATCCCTTCCCTTCCATGTTAAAAGTACCACAGAAGTCGAAAGGCGAGTGGCCTCTGAAAAGGGGGGTTATTTCTACATAACAGAGTGGTGGAGGGGCCGCTGGGGGCAAGCAGGCGCCCCCAAGAACTGACAGATTTCTAGGAACTCTGTTCTCTGCTATTTTTTTCCACTACATGATGGGAATACCAAAAAACAAGCTCCATCACTTCACTTTGAAGTTTACGTCAGTCCAGTGGAGAAAAATGAATTATTAGAGAAATGTATTTGAGAATAAAATGTATTAATATTGTTGTTGTTGCTGTTTTCGTTTGCGTCACTCGTTTGACGGCCCCTATAATGTCATATTATCCAGAGTAAGTTTACAGTGGAATATAGGTGGCTGCCCTGTCACAAAGAATGCAGACGTCTAAGTACGGGAGGAGACTGAGCAGTGGATAAGCAATGGCACATTCACTCTCTACCTGCTGGTTTTCAAAAGATTATACTCTGGGACTGGAATATGTGTGCATCATGCATCAACGTGAGTAGGTTAAGGGAATGGGACCCCTTTCAAGTGGTATCATTTTGGGAAGCATATACATAAACTGGTGATTTACTTAAAAAAAAATGAGAAATCAACTGCTAGCATTGTAATTGTAAGTCACCTTTCTAATTTGACAGGATAAACAACAAAATATCTCCTCAAAGTAGCTAAACCAGCAAAGGACAATGTTAAAGGGCACTTAAAAGCCAAGCGAGGCAAATGTCCAGCACACAAACATCGACTTCCAGCATCATCGCACACAGAAAGTCATCTTGTAAATAACTGAGAGTCTCCTCCAAAGTTATGGTGGGGGCAAAAGCTTACATTATGATTGCAGTAAAATAAAATACTGTGTAAAAGAAATACATGCCGTACCAGAGAAGATTCATGCTTTCAAATAAACTTGGGGTTTGAATTTTTAATTAGTGAGCACTAATTACAGTCATCAGACAGTGGTTCTAAATACGTTCCACTCCGCAATGCACTAGACCCCGGCCTCGTCTATTTTTCCATTCCATTAATATTTGATGAAAATGGCTGGGGCTGCATCAGCTGTGCATCACCAGGCTGAAGCTTGCCCACATTATACATAGCTCTGCCTTTAAGCCGTCTACATTAGCAATATGGCAGAATGCAAAAGAGATCGTCAGCAAGCCAATGAATTGATTCTTCTGCATTGGATGGTCTGAAAACTGTTGGGTGTGAGCTGTGATTGAGGTGATACTAATAATCACACCGGATCCTGGCTGGGGGGGGCTGATCACACTGTGGTGGGGATGTTGTTTACAGTAATGCTCTGTAACTCACTTACAATTGACTGAAAGTGTCGGCGACCTTATTATATTATTATAAAAGTGCAAAGAATTAGAATTCTCTAGTTTCAGTGACGGATGTGATAAATACATACTTAATTGTGTGATAGAATTTTAAAAATCGCAGCGTGTCATGCAGTCGCTGTCATTACAGATGTGTCACTGGAGTAATATGTCACAAACAAGCTGTGTGTGAACGCACACGCGGCTCTAATAACACCATAATGGCATGTACAGGAATAAAAGAAGAACAAAAAATTAAATGCTTTGTTCATTTCAGGAAGTAAAATAAAACCACTGTTTACTGCTGTTTGGCTAAGCACCGAGCTCAGCGTGGGCCTGAGGAGTCACAGCTAAACAGCGTCAGGACTGACACGGTCTTCATAAGCAGGGCCCTTGGGACTCACTGTGAAATAATATGGCATGTTGAGTTTGGCCCACCTGGCTCACATTCATTGGATTCAATCCATTAAAAGTCTCAACGTCAGTGTAAGTTAAGCTCAGGGTTAAAACAGAAAATGCCGCCCGCAATAATAATCTCATAATGTAAACAAATAATGAACAAATGTACACAATGTTATGTTTTTTTAATTCTATTTGACATTGGCCCATGAAAAGTGCGTTTTTAAGAGACCAATCAAATCTGGCCAACGGCATTGCCGTTTAGATTAAACGTCAGTGATGGCGAGAGAATCTGTTCCGCTCAGAGAAGAAGCTATGAATGGGCCCATAAACAGCCAGAGGTCCGGATGGACTCCAAGTGTGTTCAGTGCGAAACGGCCCCATTTACATGGTGGTGTTCTGAAATGCCAGAGACAGAAGTGCAGAGAGCTGGTCCCAAAGGCCCCCTGTCATTACCAAGGCAGCGAGGCTGGGCGGCCATGACGGTAGGGTAATCACAGACATAAAAGGAATGTGTGGCCAGAGTGTGATAATGCCACTCTCCGCTGGGGAATGAATGCGGAGGACCCAAGGGGCTGGGACTTATTAATGACTAATTCAACCTTGTGGCTCCCAGCTGAGAGTCAAGCACCTGGGACTGATGGTCACGGTGAGGATTATCCCCTTCCGCATCGGGGCCACTGAGTCCCCACTCTGATACACTTTAATTTAAGCTCGTGCAAAAGCAAGTAAAAGAACAAAGCATTTGTTGTTTTGGTTAATTTGTGTTTTTCATGAGATGCTGGTGTCGAGTGAAGAAAAAACCTGACATGCTGTACATACTGTGTAATATTTGACGTTTTTTTTTGTTTGCAAGAAAACCTGCATGCACCCCCACAATACACATGTGTACAGAGCAGCACAAATATGTTCAGATGCATTATTCCATTATCACTGTGTGGTATGCATTCTATGTATGAGCCGTGAAATATTTATTCGGTATTATATTTATTCATATTTATTGTAATATGAAAAATATACAGAAATAATTCTTAGATTCATTAAAAACATTCAATACCATTCTTGCATTCTTGCTTGTTGTACATTCCACCAAGATTTCACTGTACCTGATGGACAGCCTCCGTGTTAATATTGTATCATTCTGTACACTAGAAAGGGACGGAAGGTCCCATCCTCTGGTAATGTCTAATTAATTTGGACAGAAATAAGTAGAGTAGAAAGCACCTGTCATCTCTGACATCCAATTTCCTCGATTAGCATAAAACTTTAATTTTCCTCTCAGAAATTCTGCTGCAGAAATGGGGCCTTTCCATAGACGTGTCCCTCCATAATGTGAGGCATTCCGGACATTACAATTCCTACCTGAATTAAACCAAAACTTCAGGTTCTATAAAATTAAACATTATTTAACTTTTAACCATTTCTGTGGAATTATTATTCTTTTAACTCAGATGTTGCTAAAGCGTATGTTGCAGTTACGCCGTTTTGCATAAAACTTCCATATCCTCCCAGCTGTATTTAAATCGACGTAACCAGGAGTTTTAAGTGACATGATGAAATTCTCGTAATTTTATAAAACTGTAAAATGAAATACTGCCTAATATGGTCAACAAAAAAAAAAACCAACATACTACAGTGTTATACCTTTTGCATAGCCCAAGCACCGATGACATGCATCATGACGAGAAAATTCAGAATAAATTTGAATATTCATTGAAATATTCATTATTTATTAAGCAACACAATGTGATCATGTGCATTACTGTGTGTGGCTGTTTTAAAATTTCAAATGAGATGCACAGAATATATGACTGAGGTATATATATATCAACCATTTATATGGGCTTATTGCCGATTGTAACACATTGAATCAAAATTGCTGGGTCAGAATATTTTAATAATTTCTATTTCAGTGTCTGTGATTTCAAGCTGAAGAACACATAGTCCAAGAGAGTAACCATAAAATCAATCGCACAAAGATTGACAATGGTTATTTATCATTAAGTACAATATGGAGCAGGTATCCAAGGGTTATCATCAATGCTTGACGTTTCCCATATGGGGAATGTCTAGTTAATACCATTCTGTATAATCTGGTCACTTTCTGCTGATTGGTAAATGAGTTACAGATAGAGGGTAAATTTGTCAACAGTGCCACAATTTCTTTATGACCACAAACATGTTAGATATAGCAATAGCAATGCCAATGCTGTACACAGATAGGACTTTTCCCCCAATTCGTCTACACACACTTTGTCACACACACACACCACACACACGCACACGCACAAGCACATGCACACGCACTACCGAGAGGCAACACTTTGGAATCTGCACATGACCCCAGATACATTTCTCTAGCCAAAGTGCAGAAACATGCAGCACATCAAATGAGAGTAGGCCAGGGGGGCTGAAGGCTCCACGAAGCAACCTAACAAATTTTAAAAATAATAATAATAACAGACCAACTACCTCGACATCGGACATCCTTTCCACCATCAGGAACCTGTCTTTGCAGACTGCATTATTCAGATGCACATAAACAAAACGTACACGGAAATCTATGTGCGCTATGTGCTAGAGGACGTGGCTCCGTTCCCATAGCATTTACCTGCCACCAGAAACATTATGCAAGTGGTAATTGATATTAATATTACAGCCTTATGCTAAGAAAGCCACGGCGTGTCCTTCCTCACCCGAATGAGCACATGTAGGCACACACACACAGACAGCTTGGCACGCAGACGCGCATGCATGCAAAAACCCTCATAGCGATAAGGCAGCAGCACAGAATATATGACCACACTTACTTCAAGTGCCCCATGAAGGAACAGTCCCAGCTTTTTTTCTAAAGCCCACAGTTCTCCATTTTCCTGGCTGAAAGAGAGCCAGCCATTACCGTCTATCCATCTATCCAGCACAGAGAGCAGTTAGTTATCATTCCAAAAAGTATTTCTTAATTCCTATATGAAAACACCGGGTGCTTTCCAATTTCTGCATCCTTGCTTAACACCTTCCAAGAGTGCTTGTTCTCTGCATCTGGTTGCCAAAGCACAATCAATATGGAAGGCAGCAGTGTTTTATGATTGGAGAAGTTGTTGTGTTTTTGGTGGTGAAATTCATTATTTAGTATCTGAACCCTCAGCTATTCACTATCATTTATTCATAAAGTCCCTTTTTGCCAGGAGGAAATGGATACAGCTTTAGAGACAGCGAGGGAGAGGGGGATGGGGGAGGGAGAGGGGCAGAGATGGAGGAGAAAGAGGGAGAGAGGGACAGGGATGGGGAGAGAGGGACAGGGATGAGGAGAGAGGGACAGGGATGGGGAGAGAGGGAGAGAGGGACAGGGATGGGGAGAGAGATGGAGGAGGGAGGGAGAGAGGGACAGGGATGGGGAGAGAGGAGGGATGAGGAGAGAGAGAGGGATGGGGAGAGGGAGAGAGGGATGGGGAGAGAGGGATGAGAGAGCGCGGGACAGGGATGGGGAAAGAGAGGGATGAGAGAGAGGGATGGGAAGAGGGAGAGAGAGAGGAGGAGAGAGTTTGAGTACAGTAAGTGGTTCGAGAAGCTCCTTCTAATGAGAGGTCTTATCAACACAACAAGTTTAGGTTCACATCCAAGATACTGAGCCTTTAGAGCCGATTTTGGCTTGTATTAAATATTCTGTCGATATCAGGGCTTCCTGTTTAAAGTGTTCCACCGTGTCACAGCAAGTTAAAATAAAATCATTTACTGCATGGTAACTCATCGTTGGTCCTTAAAAACATCTGCCCAACATGGCCGGCGGCTCGCTGGTCAGCTGCACATTAGAGAAATCGGGCAGGATGCCATCACCGTCGTGCTCATATAAACACCCTGCAGCCACGCCACGCCACACCCAAGGGGGCTATGGATCCTCAGGTTATCTACCAGCCTGGGACACTGAATGAAATCTAAGCCCCACGTTTACATGTTAGAGCCTCAGCCCGTTCCCACCGCGAGCAGCCTGCCCTTTCCCAGACACCGAGACCCATATAGATCTGCCCGTGCTTTATTATATAAAGAAGGAGTTCACACCTGGATTTACATTATAACACATTACAGGACAAAGTATCAAACACATAACTGGGTAACAGAGGCAGGTCAGCTTAACCGCTATGTTACAGGGACCCTTAAATCACTAATGTATAAAAACCGGCCTAGCCATGGTTGGTTGGTGTCTGATAACAGCAACAACAGAGTCTACATGCCCGGATCCCGGCTTCAATGGCAGGCGAGCAGATGCCCCTCCCCGAACAAACACACACACACACACACACACAGCCTGAGACTAAGCAGAGGTTTTAACACGTTAAACATTCTCAGTGGCATCGATTAAATAGTCACATTTTTCATACACATGCCTGTCAGTTAGGCCTTTAATGGCAGTCATCGACAGAGCACTGAAAGGCTCCCAATGTCACCAGCATGAGGGAATTAAAGTAATACATTGGTGCACACACCTTCTGAAATCACTAAAATACAAATTGCTTAAAACAACACAGAAAAATTATTACATGAATGTGTATGAATGTAGGGCTCTTTAGAAGCTACCAAAGCTCTAGGACCTCATCCATGCAGATGTAAGCATCACGCTTGTGTCTGGCCCATGACCCGGATTACTGTATGTGCCCAAGGAGAGGCTGGTCTGACCGTAGCTGGTCGCCCCGGGACCAAGCCAGCGGTACCAGCCGTCCTCAAAGCTGCGGGGAGGTTGGACGGGAGACTGAGCGGCTGGTTCATAAAGTAACTGCTGCGATATCACGCTCCTGGCTGCCTCTGACAACAGGAGCCCCACGCGCGGCGACCTCTAAGGGCAGCTCTCAGCCCCACGCGCGGCGACCTCTAAGGGCAGCTCTCAGCCCCACGCGCGGCGACCTCTAAGGGCAGCTCTCAGCCCCACGCGCGGCGACCTCTAAGGGCAGCTCTCAGCCCCACGCGCGGCGACCTCTAAGGGCAGCTCTCAGCCCCA
>JAODKN010000037.1:22543040-22561576 GCA_026774425.1 Petrocephalus zakoni
ATGACATGCTTTCAGAGTTTTGCACTTACATAAGAAATCTTATGCCAAATCTATTATTCCAATATAAACCCAAAAACCACATCAACTGCATAACTGCATCAAAAGGGTTGGGGTAGTTTGCAAACCCTACATACATTTTCGAGGTAATGAAATTGTTACATACATGAGAATGCGTGTGCAAACGTGTTCCGAATTGAAATACTCATACCAGCCAGCTGACCAAAGCTGTCAACCCTGAACAGCCCAAGATTTTGTTGGCCAATAGTGCAATCACTTGCTGCTGCCTCAAAATAATGCGCCAAGAATGCATCTTACTCCATCTTCAGTCAACATGCCCATGGCACTCAGAGGGGCTCAAGTACATTTACTATTTTAGGAATGTGGGTGCTGAAGATGAAACTGACAACTGCATGGGGCACTTGTCAAACGCCCCATCAAAGGCACTTGTGTCGTGCTTAGCATCACTTCGCTCCCGGTGTAAAATAGGGCCCTTAGTGTGTTAACGTATTATTTCAAACCATCTCTGAAAGTCACTCCAACCACAAGCACACCTTGTTTGGCTAATCGGCACTTTATTGAGGTAATTAATTAATTATGTATAATAATTAATTAATTTGCTGAGCTGGAGGAGAAATTAAATGAATACATGTGATGGCTGGGGTGACCATTGGGAGAGGTCTGTGAGCTACAGCTGACTTGATTTTCCGAGCTATCCAGAAAGATATCATTCATGTGGGGGATACAGTGGAATTTGGTTTTAGAAAAATACATGATAAAACAAAAATCCTTAAATTTTTTAAATTCTGACAGCCAGCTCCGAACTCAGGTCACAATTGATTTCTGGCGTCCTCTGGGATTTTTTTTTCACACCAAACTACAGTACAGGCTTTTGCTACAGATTCTGAAAGTAACCCCCGCATAGTTATCTCCTAGTAAACTCTGACCCTGACTGCTTTGGAGGCTCAGATGAAAGCATTTCCCCTGCGCTTCTACACAGGATGGCCTGGTGACTGTACTGTACCGACCAAATCACACAGCATTCTCTCTTTTTTATGAAGAACCGCACTGTTGGGAGCTCATGAATAATTCACGGCCAGCAGAACAGAGAGCTGGACAGTGAGAAAAACAGCGCGCGCAATACACTGCTACGTATCTTATTGGCATCAGATAATTAGCTACAAGATATTTACAGTGGGGCCACTGGTTTTTTTTTCCACAGGTGACAACCTGCTGCAAATCTTTAAAGTGTTTTTTTTGCAAGGTGTATTTTCAGTGATGTCAAACAGACGCAAAATATCAGAAGTGATCTTTTATGTTGGGAATAAGCATGAACAATAAGTTACTGGATGCTTGGCCCTCTAAGCCATGTTCGTTTTTTTTTTTTTTTATTTATTTAAAAATCATGTTTCAGTCTGCAAGTTTACCTCTCTGATTCCCAGCACCTCTCAGAGGTGAAATGCAAAACAGGGCTTTAAATAAAACCGAAAGTGATAAAAAGAGCTGTGCTTTTTTGTTGCTGTCCATACACAAATATATATAAAAAAAAAATAATTAAAAAAATTTTTTAGAATTGTTATTGTCGTACTATAATAAAATATAATTTACTTTTCAAACTGCCATGGATTTCAGGTAGAGTACAGCACACAGGTCTGGAAGCACTGCTTCCCAGGCTAACCGCTCGAGTGCCGTCAGGGAAGTGCCTAATAGGGTATAAGACAAGCACCACAATTAGCTGTAAAGAGCTGAATGTCCTGTGAAGCAGGCCTTCCTTCTGCCCATGTACTGGACAAGAGGGAGAGCCCAGGGTTCGGGCGCCATTGTCCTGGCCACCTGGTCATCCAGATGCATGCCCCCCCCCCATATACACACACTTATTATTTTCCGGCCAGATGCCTGTTGATGGGCGTTAACATGATAAAAAGAGAGACTTTCGCTGGAAAGCCTCAGTGTGCTGAGCCATAAAGACGGGCTCGTGGATAACCTCATGGATGAGATGTGAAGGGTACACAGGAATACCCACCATGCACCGTGCAATTCCCTCTGAGACTGATTAGCCCGAGCCTGTCACTAACAGCAGAAATAATTATGGGGACTTGGAGGTGCCGGTTATTCCAGGCGCCAAGTTCAGAGGGTTATCCTGGATGTCTGGAGAAAAAAAAAACATAATAATAATAAATAAAGTATATTAAGAATATAGTTACTTATAGTTACAATTCTGGTAATGCAGTGTTACAGTGCTATACTTACCTCCTTATAGACCTGAGATCTGAGAGGGGATAAAGCCAAGGATATTAAGGATGGTAAAATCTCTTACAATCAGTTGTATTTTTTTCTGGATAAGCATATCCTTGTAAATAAAGTCCGTTAGCAACAATTTTACATCAGCCATGTTACAATAGCGCACCTAACAAATATAAACAAATAAATAAATAAATTTCCCATTTTGGATCATTTAAATGCATAAAACAAATAAAGCAAGCACACGGTGTTTTCTCTAAAAATGCTGTCGCGATGTCTAATAGTCCTATTACACCTAAAACCCTGGATAAATGATGGGATTGATGTATAGATTCATCCATGTTGCAAATCTCCAGCATAAAAATTCTAAGTGTGAACACTAAAATTTCTATGCCAGTCTAATAGACAGCATTAAAGTATGAATAAAAAGGACCAACTCCGTAAATGGATAATTTTATAGGACTTCTTTTGGATTTATAGTAATACTATAGTACTATAGACTGCTGATCTATGTGGTGGATTTGATCCAGGCCAAACAAATCATTCTGCAGGCATTTTTCCAAAATGAAAGAATGTGTACTTTATATTAAAGGTCGTAGGTATGTTCTGTCAAAGGGCAGATTCTGCGTGCTGCACTGAGCTTGGAGAGCTCAGAAAAGATGAAGGCAGATGGCAGAAGGAGTTAAGTCAGCATACTGTTATAAGCCAGATAGCAACCTGTAAAAGGCTGAAGCCAGAGTCTAGGGCTGATCCATATTTCTGGCACAGCTATGTGACTTTTTATCACACAAAAACCCATGTATCAGGCCAATGCAATCATGGTGCTGTGCATTTGCGGCTGCTGTAATAAACAAATGGTCTTACTATCTGAAGATGTAGGCTGTAAGAAGTAAGATGTAAGTAAAAAAAAAATTAATCTGTTTAAGAAAACTTGTAAACTCCATTGGATAAAGCAAAGCTGAACCCAGAAACATGAAAATATTTTGGCAGGATCACATTTCACAACGACCGAAACAATTTTCAAAGTTGACAAAGTGCATTATCAGCACCAAAGCGGCCGACATTCATCTTGGCATGGCCGCTGGATTGAAACTGGTCCTAAATTATCAGCCGTGCTTACCGAACATTTTTCCCAGCAAGCTCCGCCCACATTTGGATGTTTAATTATTTATAGCCACGCTGCCAGTTTTCCTTGCTTTAATTTCCTCCAGTTGCACTGAAATCAGATTAATTCCTTTTTCTGAAGCCACGTCATGCTTCTGTATGCCTCATTCTGTTTGATCTTAAGCATAAAGAACCTAAAATTGATCTCAGCGGATGTGACCCTCTCATTACTTATTACCATACTTACTTTATGCAATTGTTATTTTATAACTCATTTTTATTTTTCTTAATTGTGTTTTCTAGTTAATTAACAAACTTAAATAAATGGTTGATTATACTATCCTTTAACTTCAAATTATTATGAACACACTACTTATAAATTATAGCTTTTCAGTGAGGGGATAAAGTTCGCATGTGCTAAAACTAATGATTTATTCAAAATCATCAGATGTGTTTCACACGCAATAACAGAATCTGCCAATAGTAACAGTAACAAACAGTATTGCATTATGGGAGGATATTTGTACTCGTGAGCGCGTATTAGCGTAGACTCGCTGTTTTAGCAAGGTGCACTGGCTCCCTCTAGTGGCCATGTTTTGCAAACACACCTTAGCAAACTCAAATTCTCTTTCTTTTGAAAACTTTACAGCGATCAGAATCATTTGTTGGCTTTCACAACAACACGTCTCATTATTATTCCTTTTTGTAGCAAACGCTCGTAATATCATTAAGGCATTTCTTAAACTCAAGTTACAACTACAGCATATAAATAGCCGTGGACCTTGTTTCTGTGCTGTAAGATCGTCTTAAGCAATGTTGTTCCCTTGTCAGTCGGCCGCTCATCACGCCACCTGAGATGTGAGTACCGGCGGGGGGGTTGAGTGGAGCACATATCAGGACAATTAATGGTCTGAGGAAGAATGCTCAAGGGGGCTGAAAAGTGGCAATAGCCAGGGACAACAGGGAAGGAAAATAGCATATAATTGCTAGAATGTTGAACTGGATCCAGGCTGCAGCAGGTAAATACTGCCAAGAGCTGGAGTGTGCTTCAGAGGCCGCGCAGAACGAGAGACAGCGGCTATTTGGAGTGGGTGCGTGATAATCGGAGTGGTGCTTGGCCACCCTGCACTGCACAATGCAGTCAAGGAAAGTTTCAGGAAACTGACAGAGGAGAAATAAATGTGATGGAGGGCTCCAAAGACAGCAGATGCTGGTGATAAGGGGAGAAACCAGCAGATGCCTGACCGAGTGAATATACTACTGGCAATTCTGGATTTTTTATAGCCTTGGATAGTTAGATGCATTGTTGTATCCAGTTTTAAAATATGAAACAACAGTGCCCTCTAGGGGATTTTTAAATACATCTCATGTCCCATTCTTAAATTAACTGAAATGGAATCCAGTGGAATCGAGTTATTAGGATAGACTAAAACGTCACCGATATAGTAAAGGACCCTCAAGGTAAGGTTAATACAGCCGATAAATTATTATTATCAGTATCATTGATATTATTATTATTGTTCTTGTTGTTGAATTTTGCTTGTTTTTTACGTTTGTAATTTTGTTGCCAAGGGTGTTGGAATAATAAAAAAAATCTCCATAAATTTATGTAAATGTAAATTAAAATATTAATTTAAATATTTTAATTAATGAAACCACCCTTGCACGATTGCAAGCTTTACCATCTGTTTCTGTGTCATTTGTTAGTCTGTTCTTTAATTTTCTATTCAGTGCATACATGCCGACTGACGCCGGTCTCCGCTCCTGCCCACTGTGGCTGTGGATGCACTTGGCACTGCTCTGATTGGCGTGCTGTTTGATTCGCCTCAGCCGCAGTAACCTTGAACCCAAAGGTGGCAGTCTTGCTGTTTAGTGGAAGCAGATTATGCTCCTTGATTGAGGCTGCTTCAAAGATCCAGCCCTTTGCACTTGATCAAACCCACCTCTGTCCCACACCATCTGCCAAGAGCTGGCTGCCTCATGACTAATGTGTTGGCAAAGAAGCGTGAAACTCTCCCTACATTGTAATGTTTACTGTTACAGGAGTGTGTGCAGGCAGGCTGAAGTGCCCAGGCTCTCCGCTATACCGTATATATACAACGATGAGCTGAAACCCCACCCCACCACCCCACAGGAAGCAAGTATTGTTTAGTAAAAACAGTGGATGTTAGCATGTAGAACGCGTAGTTCACATGTTGAATGCAGAAGAGCTGGGCAGGGATAAAGATCTCAGTAACTTTGACCAGGGCCAAATCGTTATTATCGGATGACTTGGTCAGAGCATCTTCTGAACGACGAGTGCTGTGGGGTGCGCATGGTCAGGTGTGGTGAGCGCCCACTGAGAGTGGTCCGAGGAGGGACAACTGTGCATCTTAGCATGGAAATCCTAAGACAGCCCTAAATAAACAGCTATAGAAATACAGATGATGTAATAATGAATACAAAAACTGCACATTTTTGTAGCCCCTTCCCCTGCACCCCACCCCAAACCAGTTGACCCAAGGGGGGGCCCAGTTGCTAGTTTCCAGACAAAATCTCACTAAAAACATTACAAAATAAAAAATAATAATTCAGCCAAAAATGACATAATTATATTAATACAGAAGTTTCCAACAATTAAAAACATTGTCCAGACATAAAGTCACTTAAATAAAAACATCAATAATCTTTTTTAGCATTTCAATATGGCCAGTACTACATAGCTCTCAGCCTCCTGAGCAAAACCGGCCAATCCATTGGGATTATTCCACACGGCAAGGCCCTCAGCCGACCACCTGGTAACACTGGGCCACCCAATAACCTGTGGCTCCTCGAAATATGAGGAAGTGAATAGCCTGTAAAAAGTCGAGTTCATCGGCATATCACAAGTCCCTCCTTATTTTAAACCTGTGCTGCACAACAGCTTCACGGTGCTGGGAATGCTGCTGTTACTGGTCACTTGGCGGGGGGGGGGGGGGCATAGGGCTTTCAGAATGATGCGGCTTACCCAGGGCAGAAGTCTATTAAATGGTTATAATACCAAGGGAAACCCACATTAGCATGACTGTGAGTGTGAGTAGATTTACAATTCTAGTTTGTTTATCCATGTAAATAAATCTTTTGCAAATTGGTTTGTTTGGTTAGGATATTATGACAGTCAGGATAAACTAGAACATGTTTGGGCATGTTTGTGCAAGTTGTTTGGGTGTTTTAAGCATTTTATTTCAGGAAGGTATGATCGCTTGTGCTATTTTCGAATGGGGGCGCAGGATTTGAGACATCTCACCATTTACACATTTTCTTTTGCAAGCATGCAAGTTTGCTTTTTCTTTCGCAGGCCTTCGTAGCCATTTTCTCCCCAAAGATATTGTGGCTTACTTACGGCCCTGCTCCCGGCTGAACCCTGTGGGGAGTTTCAAACAGTTTTTACTTCCCACCATATGGTAGGCAATGTGGTGTGCCCTACAACTTAACACCACTTGTCAGTGATTAGTAAAGTACCTGGATTAGAGGGGGTGGTGCGGCGGTGGGGGAGGGACTGCAGCATTATGGCGTTCCTGTGTGTTCACTGGTCCGTTTCTAAAGCCTGCTGTCCTGTGCTCTCCAGCACCAGCACGGTAATTGTGTGCCACTTTCTTCAACGTTCAGCTTCAGCACTCCGTAACTGAGTCCCTTATTTAAAGCATAGCTTCACAAAAAAACACCGTACATAAAAACAACAAAACAAACAACAACAACAACAATAATATACTGTTATAATGTATCAATCACAAATTAAATTTATATATCAATAATGACATACAGATGATATTTGCCCCATTTTTAGTCATTCCCAGGACCTGTTTGCAGTTCCATTTTCCTGTCTGCTTGCCCAGTTTCACCCACAAACCCTGCTCCTTTTTCCCCGTCATTGTAAATGATACATTAATTATAAGTAGGATGAACGGAATATGTGGAGGGCACATTTCACCTTAATCCAACACTATTACCAAAGATCCATAATATTTGCTTACCTCTTACCATCTCAACGTTGGCTACAAAACTGCAGAGTTGTGTGACTGGAGCCAATTCGTCTCAGTCACTCACAATACAATGTTGAATAGCTTTGGCAGCAGGCAGTACTGCATGTTATCCTGCCCCATTCCAGAGGCGTCTGGCCAAGAGGAGCCTATCAGGAGAATTCACTGGCGTCATCATTCTCACTTTGTCAAGGTTATGTTTGAATAAGGCACTAAATGTATGTCTGATGCAGGAGCTGAAGGTGATTGGCACCTCCTGTGCTCAAGGTGGTTGGCAGAGATCGCTTTTCTAGGAGTCAGCCATGCTTTGCATTTCATTGTTTTCTTACAAGATAAAATATGAGGCATTTTCTATTGTGTGGTTCTCTTGTTTTTGCAGGTATCATGCATTGGGGATTTTAATCAAAGTGCTTGTATTTAATGCCATAACCAGCCACCATGTTCTTCTCCTTAGTCTCTCAACTCAAAACAAAACTTTTACAGGAAATAAAACAATGGAAAGTTTTTGGCTTCAGATTTTGAACAGCTTGAAGAAATCGATAAAAATAACTCGAATAACTCGAACAATCGAATCCATAAAGTCTATTACTGATGAGCACATACATGAATGAAACGAAGAGATTGTTGTAGATTATTGCAAAGTATTATTATAAATATGCATATATGTTATTATATATTCTTCATAAGAATTATTCACAGATTTTTCACTGATTTATAATGCACAGCAAGTGAAATATTTTAATCTTTGCAGAATACCTTACATGTCTTTTAATAACTTGGTTAAAATTTTACTCTCCATTTTACTCTGAGCATAATTAATATAATATCCACTACCAGCATTACTCTTTCTTAACTGATTTGGGTTCAAAACAGTCTTTCTAAACAGTCTTTTTACTGTTACTGTTTCTATGTCATAAATATGACATATCTGGAATGTAATTAACAAGGCGTTATAGTGACTGTGATGTAACATCAGGGATTGCCTGTTAACGGTGCCTAATGCTGAAATCAACATGTGCCTCATGCTGCACCAAAAATCCATTCTTCCCCTTAACGTTCAGTCGGTGACGCCCATTTACATTTTGTAGAGTATTGCATAAAATTTTCCATTTCACAGAAGGCAGGTTTTTAACACTCGAGGCGACATGAGGAGCAATCTGTAGCGTCAGTGTAAATGTTTTGCAATATTGGAGCAAATACAAAAGGACAAAGGTCCACAAGTCAATAACAAAACAGAGGTAAACATATACGTGCAAGCAGGGCTCGCTGTGCTTTTTCCCAAAGCCCCACTCAGAAAGTCACATCTTTCAAAAACTAAATAAATAGCTAGTGAATAGAGTCAGAAGATCATAGCTAGCTAGCAAATGGACTGCTTGCGCATCCCCTAAATACGGAATGTGTTTATTCAATATTTGGTCCAGTGACTGTCTCTGCCCAACAGGGCCCTCACACAAACGCAGTTTGAGTGGTGGTAAACACCATCGCTGCATGCTGCAAACTTATCATGTCGGGCTGAACTGTGAATATATGAAAGTGCAGTGAAGTTTTGCTGCCATATACAAACAAAAGTGTGTAAATTGATTTGCTTATTCTACATTTGCATTTACTTAGGAGATACTTTTGTAGGACCAGGCCAGAGTGCAGCTAGGCTGAGCTTCCAGTGGATGCCCAGGTACAGGTGTATGCAGTACTGGAGCAGGAGCTACACATCATCTGCCAAACAAAGCCGGAATGCTTCTCGTGTGGTGGAGGGATCTCCAAGTGGCACTGGTTTCCTGATGGAAGGGAGTGAGATGTGACATAGGTCTTGAGTAGCTACGTGATTGAGATGGGTGTCTGTCTATTAACGGCTCTGAAAGTCAGCAACAAGGGCTTAATGTGTGCATCAATGGGGAGCCAATGAAGAGCGACAATGAGGCCATCTAACAGGCAGACAATCAGTTTATCGTATATATCATTATACCTGTATATTGTGTAATACGTATATACGTAACGTAATGAATATATATCGTGAGAGAAGCTGCATTTAAAACCACTGATGATTCTTGAAAGAAAAAATGGACAGCATGGATAGGGAGAAGGATAATGTAGAACTTTACAAATTTAACCAAGGCTTGACAAAGCTTGACCAGAAAAAAGATGCACTGTAGCTAGCACTGTTCTATTACATGTCAATGGTTGGGGGATCAGTTTCCTGATGCAGTCCAGAAGCAGGAAGATGTGCAACCTGGGCTCGTCTGCGACCTTTACCAGCACAATTGTTTAAAAGATGGATGGATGGATGGATGGATGGATGGATGGGAAATACTGGCTGAATCTTTCAAGTAATCTGTTCTGATTCTGTAAATCCCACTATTACTGCAAAGTGTGATTTCAATGCATTTTATGACAGATTAGATTTATTATTGGACCATAAATAACACATAGCAAACAAGACTACCAGTAAATCCAATTTAACAATTGTAATGAAAATGGCTCATTTCAATCTACTTAATTTGAAAATAACTTCAAATCAATCCGAAGCACAACCCACAAGCACAGCAAATTTCTGTTGACAGCTATGAAGTGTCAGATGGGGTTAGCAGGGAAAAAAGACAGTGACCTCTATGAAAATGAGTGAGCCTGTTCTGTGCATGTTGTAAGACATGCACAATGGAATCAACAGATGGCACTCTCATGCTGTTCATCAGGCCCTTCTGCAGGGAAGGATTTACTGTAACTGTGCAGTGGACAACCATTCAATACAACTCCAAGTTAAAATTACTGCACAGTCTGTAAAATCAGTTAGAGATGTTTATTATTTTTTATATTATAATTGTTCTCGTGCAATGGAGTTATGAAGGCACTTTCTATTATTTTTTTCCTGACTATTTTGAATATGTGACTGTAGCTAATGGTGTGACATTCTCTTCTAAGTTGTACATGTAAATTACTTGGAAGACATGGTTATTTGTAAGTTTTTTTAAATAGACAAGAAACATTTACATTTTACACATGTACAAAGCATAAAGATCTACAAAAATAGACACATTCAGCCTGAATGAAAGGATGTGCTGTCCTGCTGAATAAAATGAAAAGATCCCTGGCAAAGAGGCCGTAACAATGGATGTGTTTGCTAAGGCTTGAGCAACTTACGTAAGTGCCTAAAGATTCCATTAGTGAATATTTTTTGATATTGGTTCGATAAAGCCCAGTCTAAGAATAGTATCTGCCTATGATTCTGTTGGGGAAGTTTTTTTTTACGTACATGTATAATACTGAAATGCTAATCCAAGTACTTCTGAAAGAGGCAGATCTTTAGTCGTCGTTTGAAGACACTCAATGACTCAGCTGTTCGGACATCTAGGGGGAGTTCATTCCACACAACAGAGAAGAGCCTAGATGCATGTTTTCCTTGCAGCTTGAGAGTTGATTGGACCAGTCGAGCAGTGCTGGAGGAGAGAGCGTGGTGCACTGTGGGGTGTGATGAGATCTTTTAGGTAGGAGGGTGCTGGAGCATTTTTGGCTTTGTAGGTGAGCATCGGTGGTTTGATTCTGATACAGGCAGGTAGGAAGCCAGTGGAGGGAGCATAACCATGGACTTGGGAAGGTGGAAAATGAGTAGAGCATCTGCATTCTGAATCAGCTGCAGAAGACATATGGCACTCAGCGGCAGACCCACCAGGAGAGAGTTACAGTACTTGAGGCGTGAGATGACAAGGGATTGAACAAGTGTCTAAGTGGCCTGTGTGGGAAGAAATGGATCTGATATTAAAGAGGAGAATTCCACATGAGCGGGAAAGATTAACAACAATAAAGAAAAGGACAGGTGATTGTCCATGGTAACTCCAAGGTGACCGAAGGACAGATCAGCAAGTTGTCCAGAGAGATCATAAGATCCTGGCATGGGGATGCATCAGCTGGTATGAAGAGCATGTCAGCTTTGCTAGGGATTAGTTTTAGTTGACGAGCTGTCATCCAAGATGAGATGTCAGCCAGACAAGCAGAGATCCTGGTGGAGACTCGAGTGTCTGCGGGAGGGAAGGAGAGGATAAGCTGAGCGTCATCTGCATGGCGGTGGTATGAGATCCCATGTGAGGATATGACCTCACAGAGATCTAGTATAGAGGGAGAACAAGAGAGGATCAAGCACCGAGTCCTGAGGGACGCCAGTGAAGAGTCTGCATGGGGCAGATGTGGATCCCTTCCACATCACCACAAGCACACATACATATATTCATTCTAGTGTTTTCTTTTGCATTCCAGTTATTTCAGAAACAGCAAATGTTAGCATAATGGATTATTTTACTACCCTGTGATATGTGATTAGAATATTCAGTAAATGATCACTTTTAGCTGAAAGAAACAGTATAGAGTATATTCAGCGAAATGTTTATTGATTGTTTGCTGTGTATACAAAAACAATAAAACCAACAGGAATCCAGCAACTACACTGCTTGGACACATAAGAAACTCATGAAGCGTGCTAGTATGCTTTTGATGCATACGAATATACTCAAAAAACTAAATTTGAGAAGTACTGTAAAGGACACACATAACAAAAATTATTTCATTAATTAGTAGTTATTAATCTATTATTTATAATGTACTTTGATTTCTCCATTGATTAAGTATATCAAGTAGGGTAAGTGCATACATTACAGAGTCACATATATTATTGATACATATCATATGTAATGCATAGGAGGGAGATATGCGAACATCCAATTAATCTGTCTTCTATAGTCAGCACAATATGTCCCATAAAATTAATGAAGAATCTTTTGCTCATCCATGGCACAGATAAAGTATTCCAAGCCTTCACTATTAATAACACAGTGGTCCACCAACATGAAGTAAGCCTTCACTATTAGTAACACAATGATGTGGCAACATTAAATGCTACTATTACCTATTACTACTACTGCAGTTTGTTTTTTTAGAATTTACTTTTGCTTTATCCAGCTATTACGTTTTGAATGTCCCTCGTAATAATAATCAAAATGGCACAGGTAGCACTGCGAGCTCACACGTCCAAAGTCAGAATCTGAAGTCTCCCCCTAGATTGATAAATGTCTTACTTTCATCAGTTTAGTCAATACCGTACACTGCACCTAGTGTGTCTCTTTGGTTATGTGAGTGTCTTACGATGAACCAAAACTACTGTGGTCCTTGACTCGTGCCCTGTGCTTCCCGCATTAGTCTCTTAGCTGCAACTCTGCACTGAATAACATTTATGGACGCATGTACAGGCATGTACAGGTTTGTATGTATAAATGGATAGATGGATGGATGGATATTAAAAACAACACCAACGACAAAAGGGGACTCACCTTTCAGCTACTTAGAAGAAATTCAGAGAGGATTAGAATTGTTTTCTGCATATTACGAGTTTGATATCCAAGGAGGCTGAAGGGCATAATGTTGTATCAGACAACAAATTATTAATTACAGCCTGAAGCCAATGAGGTACTAATCCAATTAGTGAATCCTTTCCTTCAAGGAGACTTTTTCCTGCTAATGTGTCACAGCACAAAGGACCCTAGCGTGGTAACTGTGGTATATCCACTTCCATTAGAGACAAATAATTGTTTGACTGTATGTTCATTGAAGCAAATTGCGGTATGTGCGAGATCCATACTTAATATGGCAAAAATTGCATTTTCAAAAGGGATACCTCAGCAATTTAATAAAAACAAAGTACCTAGGGATTCCATTGCTTTTTGTGGAAGGATACCATAAATTAAATCACCTGTCACAGCAAATAAATAAGGCTCATAGGCAACATAATATTATAGATAATAGGGAATATGTCTGCTAACTTATAAACGTAGCGTTAGAGCATAAATCCTCTTCCTTCACTGCGGATATTGTGCTGAGGTATTCCATGTTTGAAGGGCAGCAGAAAAAAGCAAGGGGAGAGAAATGATTCTGACAGAATTAGAGACATTTGGATAAAGTCCAAAGAGACATTTGGAATGTGTTTAGGGCAGGATTTCCGTAAGCATCTCCTCAAATGTCGTTAAATGGGTCTTTGCACAGACTTGACTAGCCCATAATATTCAATATTCTATAAACAATAAATTAGAATGTATCTCCAAGCTCCAAGAGCTAAAATAAAACCAAACAACTACCTGGACATATATTGCAAATTGTGTTTTGTATGGAAATCACATACTGGCTCACTGGGTAGCATTGCCCCTCCAGTGGTAGGGGTGGTAGGGGGGCCCATGGCTCCTCCACTCTGCTGTGCAGCTTTCCTCCAGCTCCTCTGGTTTCGCTCTACATTCCAAAGTCGTGCAGACTGATGAACTGGCATCTCTAATAATTCGCAGTGTGTGCCCCTTGCAATAGTTTGGTGTCCTCTTTGTGATGCTTCCCTGTGAAGAAATGCTTTTAGGTCAGGGTTTTCAAACCCTCCATTAGCTAAAGCGATGCTTCTCAACCCGGTCCATGGGGACGCCCAGACGGTCCAGGTTTTTGCTCCCTCCCAGCTCCAGCAAAAATGTGGACTGCCAGGCAGAGGGCTGGAAGGGAGAAAAAACATGGACCGTCTGGGGGTCCCCATGGACCGGGTTGAGAAACATTGCTTTAGATTACGGCTTAACGACATCGATTTCATATCGAAATTGCGATTTGAAATTAGCAAATCGCAAAGGCTGCGATTTAGGATATACATTTAACAGCACATCTAGCCCAGGATTTAAAACTGTCATGAGAATAGTTTTACAAATTCATTCCGTCCTCCTTGTGTGACAGTCAGCCTCACCAATCAGAAGTGCCGTGTTCCTTGCATGCCAGTCATGCTCACCAATCAGAAGTGGCCCAAAATGACTGTGTGTACGCCCACAAACAACAGACACGTGAAACCCAAGGAAAACATTACATTCACAGTGCAGAAAAATATTGGTTCCACTGCTAAGCTGTAAGTGAATTACCTGGTCAGAGATTGTTCACAGAAAGGTCCTATTATTAGGGGTATAAGCAGCGTTAGCCGCAAGATCCCTAATGTTTTTATTGCGTGAATTGTTTTATTTTCATCACTTTATTTAACTTAACCCAGTTGCGGCTTTTATGCGTCATTGTTCTCCGCTAATTTGACCCTTGTGTACATGGGAAGCACGTTACTAAGGGTAAAAAAGCGGTCGAGTGCTGTTTGCAAACAAGACACTTAAAATGTGCGTGTAAAAATATGATCACTTTACCGTGTTCGGGTTGCTAGAAAATTATTCTGTAGTTTATTAGGTGTATGCTCTATACCATTTTGTTAGAATAAATACATTTTGGATTCAATTAATATATGTCTTATCTATGGATTAATGTATAGCGCAGTTTAGATTTCAGTGTACGGTTGTGCTCGATTCGTTTTCTATACACATATAGTGAATACTGAAATGAGTTTTAAAAAATCACTAATGAAATCGCAATTAGATTTTTTCTTAAAATCGTTCAGCCCTACTTTAGCTAATGGAGGTAGTAAAAAATGCTTACATATTTATTTTATAGCTCTATGTCTTGTATCATCCTGTATCAGTGGGGATAAAGTGTTTTAATTTATTAATTTATTTAATTTAAAATGGCCCATATTTTAATTTATTTCTACCTGAGAATAAAAGGATTATTTTATTGTAATTTTTTGAAATGACATTTAACTTAGCCATGTCTTTAAAAATAACAGTAACACTTTACTTGAGGCGAAACAAATAATATAGGGTCATGCTATTACTTACTTATTACTACTTAACCACAAACTAAATGTCAGTTAAAAACTGATTATGTTTGTTAATCATTAATTAATTGTCACATTTTTTCTCAAATAAGTACTATACTTGTTACTACATCTGTTAATTACGCTAACCTTTGTGATCTGCTGAAGGAACCAATAATGGAATTACTCTTAGAACAAATGACGAGAAACAGAAGGGAGATGCTGATGTAATGTTTGTTCACCATTATTGAATCATAACACATCTTTAATCAGGATATCTGTTCATGATTTCTACTTTACTAATAACTGAGTTACCAATAAATATTAGCCTTGCCTCAAGTAAAGTGTTATCAAAATAACTTCATTGGCTGAAGGCTTTATTCATGAAACTAAAACATTTCATTTTAATATATTATCTCCCATGCAAATTTCATCTTAGAGTCTCTGCAGAGGTTGGATTAGTAAAAGAATTACTCATTAACAACAAAATTCATATTTCATATGAAATTCATATTCATTTAAAGCATATTGAACAATACCTATTACATATTTCTTTGTTCTTTATACATGCTCAGGCTGAGGAAATTATAACAAAAATACTGATTGCGTATGGCACCACCCATTGGCCCATCAATGGAATTTCTAGGCTATTCCTACTTTTAGATAAAGTTGCTCGGTCCAGATTGTGATTTCGCAGAGGATTCGCTTTTGGCCATCGATATCCATGGACTCAACGCACAAGTTTAGCTTCAGTTAAGGGACAGCAGGGTGCCTACAAATTGGTACAGTGTCAGCCCAGTTCCTCCGTTCAGCTCAGTGACCCAGTTTCACTAAGTGATTCACCTCAGAGGCTCAGCTTGTATATGGATTGGCCAGTAAGCCCTGTGGTTAGGCTTGTGTGATCACTGTAGATCAGACACCATACTTTCCCTGATTGACTCAACTCAGAAGCTGCATGGAAATTAGTCGCTGTATAATATAAGGTAGTAACTTAGACCAGAAGTTTACCTGCGCTTACCCCACACTCTGATGTGTACTTAACACAGGCCTGGAAACATCCCATACAATACAGAGTCAAAGCAGTACAGATGAAGGCACATTTCTTAGCCAAATTCTGTAGATATTTTTGGTTTGTTTGTTTGTTTGTTTGCAGGTTTTTGATCATTATCTCCTTGAAGGAACTCTAGAAGGTTAGTCAACATCCAAAGTAAAACCAGCAGTCAATTTGGAGTAATTTTAGTAGTAGGTTTGTAATGTCTCTTTGCTCACCAAAGGGGCACAGCCCTAATTTCTTTGCTAACTTAATGTTTATTGATGTAACAATATCATTTATGGTTTTAAACATTACATATATTTTCTTTAGTCTTAAGGCCCAAAGTACATGCCAAAGGGAGTAACTCTCATCACAGAAAGCAGTCTTCTCTAATCTGTTGGAAATGCCTTGTTGGAATTCCAGTCCTTATTTCCTTGACATGGTGAGGTCACCTCATAGACCTAATCCTTATTGGCTAACCAACCTGCAAGGATTTATCTGCAGACTACAAGACAAAGGCAGAATGGTTAGGGCAAGCTGCCCCAGTTAGGCATACAGACCAATCAGAGCACAGAGTACAGTATGAGAAAAATTATGTGTTTTTGGACACAAGTAAATATATTCTAGTAGATCCCAAAAAAATGATGAACAGTAAAAATGAGCAGAGTCCCCTTTAAGAGCGAGACCATTGCAGCAGTCGGACTGAGACCATTCAAATGAGAACAAACATGAATATGTATACCAGCTTCATTAATGTCGGACGGTGTTTCTCATGTTTGAGCATTCTGTGTAAACATTCTGTGACCTGGGACAGGGCAAAAGAGCAGGGAGTCACGGGGAGAAGGATAGGGAGAGAGCAGGATGGCTTTATTATTAAAGGCTCTGCAAACTCCTGCCTGTGGCCCACTTCTCGGTCAGTGTGGAGGTTACTGTGGCAACCTGATGATCTGAGCTATATATATATGTTTATATATGTATATATTTGAGAATCGTATGGAAGAAACCACAGATGTCATTTAAGTTTGCATAAATATTGAGCGTTCTGCCTTTTTAATCATATTGGTGGTCTGTCAGGCTGGATTTTCCATTTCCCAGTTATGGAATGGTTACCTACAGTAGCATTCCCAGCCTTATGTCCTATGTTCCTGGCATATATTCCAGAGTCGCACCAATCCTAAATGAATATAAGCACGTGTGAGGTAAGAAACAGATAAATTCCTCTTCGATTGTGATCTAAATATTTATTGATGTGCTGTATTTGTGGCCGGTGTGTGGAAGGGCTACATTTCGTGGTCCATGTAGTCCTGGCAGTTTTGCATTTACAGCCCATTAGAATGTACAGCTTTCTGAAGAAACCTAATATTGTAGGAGTACATACTGTAAAGAGCCACTACATTTCTATCTTCTTCTGCTGTTTTTGAACTTCTTCTAACCAGTTTTAAGAACAAAACATCAGCTGTAAAGGTGGTTTTCTTTCGTTTCTCTTAGGCTTGTAGAAGGTTACCAGTTTCACTAATTTCCCCAAAAAGCAGCATAGGGATCTGTCTCGCTGTTGTAATACAGAATGCAGCCCCAGCTTAAGCTGGATTCTGCAGTTAATCTTTAACTCTTGGAGCCCAGAAATAGGGAAGAATCGTGGACTGCAGCTTTGCAATGAGGCTCACTTAGTCATTCCCAGCAGCAAGCTGGGAAATGAGATAGATGTCGTCTTAGCCACCTGGCATGTTTTGGTAAGAGTGCTGGAGAACGTTTAACGGCTGATGAGAAGTCTTTCTGTTCCGTATAATGCTGTGTGTCTCTTTGCTAAAGGAGAAGGTGTCAGGTAGATTTTCCGTATTGTGTAGATTCTCCTTTTTGTGTTATGTGGTTTATGATTTTTACTCGAGGCACTGAAATGTGTGATCGTGAGGGACTCTTTTATTCTGTATCTACCCTTGTGCAAAGTGTCCAGCATGCGGTCAGTTTCCTCAAACATTATGTGATGGCCTTAGGGGAAGTTAACAAAGAAGCATATAATACTTCAACAGACATGATAAATTCTAAAAGGATGAGTAATATTGCAATGTACTGTTTTGTTGTGTATAGCTGAGTGTGTGTGTGTGTGTGTGTGTGCGCGCAGCTGCATGTGTCTTACACAATATGATGATTTTATATTATCTTTCATATGTCCTCCTACTAATACTTTCAAACTTTACTTAGAACTCCGACGGCCAGTGATGCCGTGTCACTACCCGACCCATACCACACTTCCTCACCCAGCATGCCAATGGTGCTAACAGATAATGACGTACCACGACATACCACACTTCCTCACCCAGCATGCCAATGGTGCTGACGTACCACGACATACCACACTTCCTCACCCAGCATGCCAATGGTGCTAACAGATAAGCCCTTAAGTTTATTCCAGTCTGAGGATTCTTCCCAGTACATTTCAAAATTGGAAAGAAAGATCGCAATTCAGATCATGGATGGC
>JAODKN010000037.1:22561676-22573293 GCA_026774425.1 Petrocephalus zakoni
GTTTATTCCAGTCTGAGGATTCTTCCCAGTACATTTCAAAATTGGAAAGAAAGATCGCAATTCAGATCATGGATGGCAACTGTGATTTATAAAGATCGCAGTGTAATTTTTTTGGAAGATCGCCCACACTTAGATCACTCTACTTAGCACAGGTTGGTCACGGACCAATGATGTTTGATGTTATTCAAATTCTCAGCCACCAGAGCTTCTGGTTATTTGTGCATGTAGTTGTATTAGAGCATTTAACTCCAATAAAGAGCGAGTATTTCTCACTAGGCTGCCTCTGACCCCCCCCATGCACCCACCACTATAACTGTCCTCTCTCAGCTGTGCTTTGCCTGTCAGTTTATGCAGCTCTTTTTACTATGATGTCACTGACAGTTGTGTAAAGGTCAACTGCAACTCTGTCTTTAATCAACCATTTTGAGATATCACTACTCAGACAGTGCACGTAATGTTATTATAGCACACTCTGAGGAGCTGAACTTTTGGGCCGTTTCTAAATCTTAAAATAATAATAATAAAAAAAAGTCACATTTAAAATGAAATTCCTCAACACCTGAGTTTTTAGGTGCCCCATTGTTCACTGTTGTGAAAATTGAGTTCCACCCATTTTGGCTACATTCTCCCTCTTTTTACCTTCAGTGTAATATGGTATTTTCCACTATACTGAGTCTTCTCATAATAATCCCAAAATAAGATAGATAACTAAACATTAAATTTGCATGACTAATGAATAACTAATAAAGAACTGATTAATCAGTAATGACACTTACTAAATAGCTAATAATTAACATTATTCAATATTTTGCAGTGACAGACACTGTGCAAATCAGCTGTAAATCCTTCCCCTTCCGCTGCGATGTTCTGTTTCCAGGAACACTTGTAAGCATAAGAGCCAATGACAGTGACTGGTGACAATGAGCGCTCTTTTTTATGCTCGGTATCCATTTCTCGTACCTTGAAGTGCGACATACTTTTTAGCATGTCTAAGGGAATTATTGCATCTGTTTTTTTCTGTATTAGCTAGACCAATGCTCCTGTGATGACAGGTGGTACGTGACCTAATTTCTTACACACAAGCAGGGCAGAAAAGGATGTGCCCCCCCCCCCAGTCCCCCTGTTATGAACAGACTGGTAAAAGATTTGTTCTACGGCATAGTTTTTTACCTTGTATTTAACCCTTCTTTTAAAGGCTGAATTAAATTGCGGCAAATGCGAGGGAGGGTTTGTTAGAAAACAGACAGAGCCGGTCACTTGGCCAAATATCTCAGCAGAAGTGAAGATGCCAGAAGGAGAGGCCGTCACCAAATGCTCAACAGATGGTGAAGTGAATAAACACATCTGGAGCCTTATTACTACGTAAAGAATTATTAGAATAGAAATGAAAGCAGGACGGTGTGAGAGGAATCTTAAATAGGTATCAGAGAGCAGTACGAGAAGGTCACCTCCATTCATAAAAAAACTTAAAAACAGGTTTCAACAGTGGAAGATAATGGGACACTTGCTGGGATAATTTTACTAATTTATTACATGACCTTTGGGCAGAAACCCCAGCATTATAATACAGAACAAAACAGTTATCTATTCAACAGTAAATTAGCTTGAAATTATTGTCCATGAATATTGCATTTTGGTGACTTTATTATATATGCAACGTGCAAAATTGAAACTTTCAAATTTCGGCTGCTTGCCTAAAGGAAGAGACGCCACTTGTTTTCAGGTTGCATGAATTATCATACTCATTAGCAAGGATATGTATGCTGGATGGCTCTGGCATTTGCCAAATTGTTACACAGACCACCATGATTTCTGAGCTTTAAAAAAAAAAAACAACAACATCAAACACTTGAAAGCCAGGATGCTGGCAGGGGTTTTTCTTTAATAAAAATTAACTCAGAAATCAACGCATGTTCTTTGCTAATTTGATAAAACCACTTGACCTGCACTGTGCCAAAACACAAGCATTCAACTGTAACTGTATTTGCATGTTATCCACAAGTTATAGTGCTGTTTTTCTGCAGATCACACATCAGGAGGGATACATAGTGATGTTAACTGAATATTTTGCTGCTTTTGCGAAATGATTTTTTTGCTGATTTATTCTCCCCAAAGGTTAATGTGAATGCAAATGTGAACAGAGGTCCATCCATACACCTTCTAGCCACCCACCCCGTCTGCATCTTACCTGAGCCTTGGGCCCTATGATATGGATGTCAGGTAGAAGACGGAAAACCCCAGAGGCAACCCCTGGAGCCAAGATGCCGCCGCAGGGAACTTTATTTCGCTAGAAGACAGTAGCGGATAAGTCCGTATACAGACCTATTGGGAGCTTCTGGCACTGGCATCTGACAATGACCGGACTTAGGCACACTCATGGACAACGAGTGGCAGGTGAAGAGCATCATACATAATCACACAATGGGAACACGCTGTGGGTGGACGGGAGGGGAACACAGGATGAACAGCAGTGACCTCTGCTGGCCAAAGGGGAGCAGCGCAGGGCAGATGGCCGCAGATCCTGACTGAGTCATCGATGTGGAAGTCTGTTATTTTAAGCATAAAACTGGCAAAATTAAGTTATTTTTAGAATACACAATTTTCCAATCCATATATAGCATAATTTAACTGTCAGAAACACATCAATGAAAACCAAAAACACATTTTCTCTCTGCTATGAATCTGTGTTTTTGTGAAACTTTTACATCTTGTTAATGATCTTTTGTCTCTACAATTTGATGTCTTGTGAATGATTTAAAAAAATTCCGTAACGTCTTTTCTAGAGGTCGATCGATATTGGTTTTTCTGACCAGATATCGATACCGATTAATACTAGTTAATGGGGCGCTGATAACCGATATTTGGAACTGATATGCATTTCATGCTTTTATGCACTTTCTTTGCATCCATCTGCAGCGAGGATGGAAAGATATAAAGTCCGCTATTAGTTCTATATAAAGTGAATGCTACTTTTGAAATTAATTATACATAATAAAACAAATATATATATATATATATATATATATATACTTTTTACAGATTCATAACACAGTTGCTGCAAGAATAAGACATTAAAAATAAAGCATCTAATAAAACTTATATGCCTGAGCTGGTGTAGCGGATATATACGGCTACCCATGACATTACAGGCATAATTCACCATGGCTTGAGTTTGGGTTTATTACATGTTACTAATTTTATTTATCGTGCATGTTATGGGGACGCAGCAGGTTAATTCTGTACGTGTGCTGGGTGACTGTGGTCCCTTATAAGTACTTGTTTTATAAGTATTTGTTTTACCTACTATACAGATGGTGGACCCGTTCCTGCCTTGCCAACAGCTGTCCGCCCTTTCCTTCCAACACCAACACTGGACAAATCAAAGGAATAGATGCTTTAATGACACTAATAGCTTTTGCTGAATAACAGAGGTTGGTAACGCATTGAAATGAGCAGTAAGGGACCCGCGTACATTGTTGCCAGCTAACGTTACACGTAAGGTGAGTATCTCATAGGGATGCGGAATGTGCAGCATTATAGCCGTCGCCGCTACATAACAATATTAATACTTTGTCATTACAGGTAACACTGCTTTAATAACAGGCTTTTCATTGTGGAAGTGGCTCACAGGAGCTCCGTAGTGTTTTGTAACTTCAGTGTGTAGGACTGTAATGCTTTAATTTGGGGAAACACCAGCCGCTTTACCCTCCGATCTCAGCGACAGTCCGCGCTCCGCGGAAACTCCTCTCTGCTCTCCCCCTCCTCGGGGCTTCCGGCTGCGCTTATGTGTGAGCGTGGTGTGAGTGACAGCAAGGCTTCAGCGCTGATTGGCTATTACTCGTGTGACACGGCCAATGAGAGATTGGTGTGGGCGGGACATTAAATGACGCAGCAGGACGACAGCAAAGAGCACAGAGTGAGAGACGGCGGCAGAAGTGCGGTAGCGCACCTTGTAATTACGTAATATCGGTGAGCGTAAAATAAAATACCGATAATCGGCAAAATGCCCCCAATAAGCCAGGCGGATAATCGGTCAGCTCCTAGTCTTTTCAGCACGTAGGAGACAAGGTTTCGAACCCCCCGTTTCTGTCTGCAGTTGTGCTAGGCATAAATGCCCCTTACTCCTATGAACAGTGCCAAGGGAAAGCTTGTTTCATTCCATATGCAGTAGGCACATTTCGTAAGATGGGTTCATGCACCCAGGGTTAGACCTGGGATCACAGACAAAAAATGTTAATCAGGGACATTATAGTAGAAGTGTAGCTGTGGAAGTAATGGAAGCCTTTTCCGCATGCCTTACACAAATGCTGCGTCTGCTGGATTCTAACGGTTTTGGCTTGAATTGGGGTAATTCTATACTGACACTCTATGGAGTTAGAGTTAGAGTTCAATTCCACAGTCTCCCCACAGCCTTTGGTTTATTCACTAGGTCACACTGACCTTGGAACAGCCGCAGAGAGTTAGCGGGAAACAGAAAGTTTGGAAGAGATCGATGTAGGGATAGAGGAAGTGATGTAGCAGGGTGCAGCAGGTAAAGTTCTGAGAAGGACTCAGGTGTGGAAACAGAAACAATATAGAGAAGGTACAGGGTGCAAAGAGAAAGAGGGAGAAGATAGCTGAGTGGCAGATGGACAGAGCAGAGCGCACCGGATAGGGAGCAGATACAGATGGCATATTTGTTAGTCCAGAAGCTAACAATGTACATTTTTTCATGAGCATGCCCATGTCTCATTGGATGGAATATTGCAGTATGCAGCACGTAGCTTCAGAAGCAGATAAGTGATGCAAAACATGTCTGATATCTGTAGCCACCGACTACAGCAATGTGCCAAAAGGTCGACAATACACCAAAACCACTAAAAAGGCTCCTTTTCACTCTGCATGTCGTTTTGGACAAAAGTATCAGTTAAACAACTAATTAAATGTAAGCCTAAAATGCAAATGTAAAGATTTTATTTTCAGTCTGCTGCCCAGATCCAGAGGGGGGTATCATTGTCGTTTCATGACAACTGATAAATTCTACAAATGGGCTGAAGTAATTCCCACTCAGAATAACAGTGTGAGCACAGCGGGGGTTGAGATGGGCCCACTGGGCGTGCCAGAGCCTATCAGCAAGCCCAGTCTCGGCAGAGCCGCCATGACACCGGCTTCAAAAACAGTGAAGACCCAAAGGACTCCAGAATCTTCTATGCCTGTGGGACCAGCAGTCTTACCATATTGTAGATGGTTGACATCTTTTTATTCTAGGTATTAAAATCTGTGAATTCAAATTAATTTATTTGCCTAGACATCCTGTTACCCCGAGAGCGTTTTTGGCGAATGAAGCTGATCCTGATTTGGATTACAACGTAGTTATTAACCTATGCTTGATGGGGTGCATATGAAATGACAGGCTACCACACGCCTGACTGGTAGGCAATTTTGATAACATGACAGATAAATGCTATGCTACTTTCAGTGAATCATTTCTCATTAATGCACACTGCTTAATGAACTGTTTATCGTGTCTCAAGTGATTGAGTTGTGGCGCTGCTGAAATCCAAATCCAAAGACGTGAGTTACAGAATTTGCAATTCATTTTGGACTCATGTCTGAGTGCTGGACTTCAGTGCTACAGCTCACACACACACACACACACACACACACACACACATACATGCACACACATTCAAACACATTACACACAAAAACAATTCACTGTGGACAATTTAGAGACACAATTTATAAAACCTGCTTGACCGAGAGAATATACAGACTTCACACATGCACACACATACAGTGAGGGTGCAGAGCTATGCAGCAATTCAATAAAATAAATAAATCATAACTTAATTCAGTTATCGTGCTTAGTCCAGTTAACACAAACACCTATATTTCAATGACTGTCTTAATTTAATACACAAATGTGCAAGAACTGAACATCCCTTATGTTATACTGTAGATGTGCTTCCAATGCCCAGATGCAGTATTCATCCTCAGTGCTGGGTTATGCAGCTCGCCTTTTTTCCTTAGCCACGGATGTCATGTGCTTGTGTGTCGTCATTGGAGGACGTGTTGTAGAAAAGTCGCTGTCAGAATTTTCTCTTCCATAACTTCTTCCATAAGTTAATATTTTCTGTGCTCCCCCAAAGTGTCTTTTTGTTCATTTTATTGTACTCTTTTATCCTTGTATGGCTTTACAGTACCTAAATTTGTTTCAGGGTTTCAGTGTGGCACAATCTGTTTTCGTGCTGAGGTGTTTCCAAGTCTGGGGTGACTTGCTTTTTCTGTCCCTGCCCTGACAGTCACCGTTCTACCGGGAAACACTCTCTGTGTCTGTCAACATAGCCCATGTGCATTTGGTAGAAAGTCTTCTACCAAACAGAAAACTCCTTTAACATGATGTCAGCTATCTGCTCTCTCTGCTCACTCATGTTTGAGCCGTTGCTATTTGCAAATAATGTTATTATTTGAAGGCTTCCAGACGTATAGAGGGTGGATAAAATAGTGTGAACACAACAATAATATATTACAACAATATATTAATATATGAGAACTATAAAGTAAGAACTATGAGGGAAATGGATGGAAAAATATATACATTTTATATGTACATAATACATATACATATATACATTTTTCGGTAGTACATTTTTAAGTAAATAAAACAAGTTTCAGCAAATTGTATAGCAGATTTGCAAGATCCTGTTGAGCATTTTGTAAGCCACATCACTAGCTGCAGAAATGGGGCATGCAAAATAGACTATCCATTCATAATTTTTGCTGATTAATCATGATGACAGGATTAGGTTCTGCTGGTTGTGGGGCACTGGTGATCCTTTGGGGTCCCAGGCGGAATGTCTGCATCCAGAGCTTTGCCTCGGTGCTCTGTTTCAGCAGATGGTCCTGTCACTGTGCAGCGAGTCATGAATCCCTCCCTGCATAGCCGGCGAGTGCATCGATACTGCTTAGAGACACTGGAAATTGCCAATATTCTCTGCACATTCAACCAACCCATTTTAAAAAAATAAAGAAACAAATAGACCAAATAGACAGGTGCCAAGAATTGTGTTTTAAGCTTAGTCTGCATGTGGCAGCACTAACCCCCTAATACTCTGCTTCATTCTCAAGTCCTGTGGTTGTATTGTTCCCCATTTTATGGCAGTTTTTTGTTGTACATGTTTCCTTCATTTTTATCAAGGAGATTTTTTTTTTTATTAGCACTCTGCTCTGAATGTTCGCATATTTGAGGCATGGAAAATGAACATAATCTGTAGTTCGCACATTATGAAAATGACAGAACGATGCTGGGTGCCTGGAAGATTAATGTTTGCACATAAAGGCATCTATTAGTATATTTTTAGGCTTCTTTGTAAATATGTATATGTGCTCTACCAAGTTCTGCTGAATTTCAATCTTCTCTTTTATTTTATCACAATAAGAAAGTGGTTTGTTTTACTTTTATGATTACTGTCTTCTTCACCTGGAAGTATAGATGGTTAGTTCTGCACAACTTTTAAAACCAGTGACCCGAAAATTGCCATTAAAATGCAGCAGCCGCAGAAGATCAGCCCGTGACAAATGGCCACACAGAATGAAGGCGACGCCGGCGCCCTACTATGCATGTGTCGCTTAATGTACCTACTACCAAGCCACCGATTTCTGATGGAGATGCAACTCCTAAGATATACAATATAAGAAACTGTCATAAGAGATGCATTCGCTGGCAGCCTATTAATGACAGAGCGCGAGAACAGAAGACAGACCAATGGAGTGACTTACTGAGTGGCCCAAGTCATTGAAACCGTGATGAGGATTGTGACTTGTTGGCTTTCCTCGTAAAGCACTCCTTGGTCCTTGGTGTATTTTTACATTCATAGAGTAATACTATCTTAGGTGTTTGTAGACTGAGCTGTTGACTGTTTTACCAGAAGGCTATTACACTTGTACAAATTAAATACGATTTAGTAATTTCCTGGCATTTTAGAAAAGACTGAAACTAAGCGGTAGGCTAAGGGCTACAGCTCTTTTATTTAGAGTAAAACCAGAATCTGGAGAAGAATGTATCAGAAGGTTATGGTAGAGAGGGCATATTGTAAATACACATTAAATAAAAATTTTAAAAATCATCAGTATGTGTTGCCTCATCTGTTAAAAAGATCAAGCACTGTTTGTCCATTAAATTTTAATTAAAATCAAAGTATAAGAAAATGAAGGGGTCTTTTTTCATCTAAAGATTTGTTTAATCTTCACAAGCATTTGGAATAAAATCTCTTTGATCCAGCGCTCATCTTTAATCAGAAAATGTTCTGTTCCCATTTCTCTTAAGTGTCTCAGTTCAACCTTTTTCCCTTAGCTGATTTTATTTCTGTTGACATAACATTAGAAAACCCTCGTGTCTTATCTGGGCTAATTAGCCCAGGTGGACTAATTTGGCAACCAAATTACCACATCTTTTATACTGCTCAGGGATTTTAGGTCTTTATGTTTTCCCAAGGCAGTACGGGTCTTCAAATTGCAGTGAATCACATAAACAATCGTCAATTGTAAAGCAAAATGTACTGAGACATGCTTAAGCTTCTGTTAGCACAGATTACCTCTGATCTGTTCATCTGCTAGCGCACATTAAGGTGGGAGGCGGCACCTGTGAAATCCAATATCCGCGATCACTGCTGAGTCTCACTTACATGCTCTCTAAAATTCATTAAAGTAATTGGGGATGGGGGTTAAAAACAGCACTGAATGCTAAGATCAGAGAGACCAGAAACTGCATCAACCGATGTTTAGCACGAGTAAAAACACACACACGATATATTAAAGTACAAAATCCTTATTGACGAGATTTCTAAATGTAAGGAAAATTGTCCATGAAAATTGTCCGTGAAAATTCAGAGAACTTTATTCTGCAAAAACCCGTTTGATTTCTTTGCTATCTATGAGTAGTGTGAATGGTGATACTTTATATAAGTGTAACATTTCCAGTATTCCTTAAATGTTATTTTAGGAACATCACTTTTTAATCTTATCGTTGTATAAATAACATGGGGTGGCCCGATGCTGCAGTGGCTATCTCTATTGCCTCATCCCTGGGACCAGAATTCAAGTCTCTGCCATGGCTCCATGTGTGTGGAGTTTGCATACTCTTCCCATGTCCTCGTGGGGTTTCCTCCAGGTACTCCGGCTTCCCCCCACAATCCATAAACATGCTGAGTTTGAGTGTAATTACCAAATTGCCTGTAGGTATGCATGTGTGAGTGAATGGTGTGTGAATGTGCCCTGCGAGGGGTTGGCACCCCATCCTGGGCCTTATGCCGAGGGGCTCTGGACCCCCCCCATGCAACCCTGAATAGGACAAGCTGTTACAGAAGATGGATAAGGAACACCCAAGAAACCCTGCATTCAACTAATAAAATATATGCTCTAAACGTATTTCATGCATCAACACATCCAGCTGAAGATTATTTCTTCTTTGTCTGCCACAAAGGAAATGACAGGCATAACTGATCAACTACAACAATCAGGTGGAGGTCCATGTGCACAGTGTTTCATGGCCATTTATTCATCGAAGTAAAGTGCTTTCAGTGTCTTGAAAAGCACTGTATGAATGAAACATTCATTCATTCAAAGTCAAAGCAAATCTGAAACTCAATGTCATCATCAGGCAGGAAGTCAGAAAGCCCGGACAGGCCAGAACAATGGCAGAACTGGGATCCAAAGTGGGAAGTCAAGAAACCGGCAGAAGGTCAAACCACAAATGGCAATCAGTTTACAGAGGAAATGCCCAGTACTGCATGAACGCACAGTACCGCACACCGAGCAGACACGGATAACCAGTATTTCACAGAAAATGCACAACAAGTGGCCGTAATTAACAGGTGAGGACGATTGGGGAGTGCCGCTGGCTCTGTCGATAACCTGGGCTGGATTTCAGAGCCGGGCTCGGATTGCAGGAACCCCACGCCATCTCATTGTAAGGTTCTGCGGCGCCAGCACGTACTGTATTTGTTTAGGTTCCTAACATTCCTAACATTTCAGGTTGCATTTCAGCTACATGGGTGAACATGAAGTTATGCAGATATACAAACGCATTTCATAATGTCAAGCTTGATGCTTGAAGAAAAATATGTGTCACTGATTAGGTGAAACAGTTTTCATTTGGTCAACTGTTCATTTCCTTTAATAGCACTTGCCAAATCAATTGCTATACAAGATTAATGAAGCTAACTAAAATGGCTATTCCTAGGTCAGTTTCAAATAAGACTATTCTGGCCAGCCCAGGATTAAATGAACCCAGCATGACCCACTGCAGTGTGGTCCAGGTAGCCCAATGCCAGCAGGTGCAGTACAGGAGTACAGGAGTACTGTAAGCCGTTGTTATCAAGAAGAAGACACGGTTTAACTCAATGGCCCTTTTCTGACATTGCTAGATTGATGCTCTGGTGGTCTGGTTAAGCTGTGTGATCTTTTTCCTTCTCTCCACACATCCTAAGCGTCATCATTCTGCCCCGGCTTGTCTTCTAGTTCCTTCCTGTATTCCTCTTTGGCTTCTCTGATCTCCTTCTGCTCCCACTTCATTTCTTTGTTGTCTCCAGCCCTGACGGCTCCCTTATTTTGGTTCCGATCATTGGTGACCCATGGTTTGTTGTTAGGAAAGCTGCGAATAGTCTTTTGTGCTATGACAGAGTTCACACAGAAATGGCTGTGCTCTGTAATAAAGTCTGTAAGTACATCAATATCCTCACCCTACGTTTTCCAGAGGACATCCCAGCCTGTAGCATCAAATCACCCCTTCAAGGCCTCCCCAGCTTGTAGCAACTATTTTCTCCATGGTCTGGGTGGTAACTGCCTCTTTTGGGAATAGAGGCTTACATACAGTGGCTTTGACTGTATCTTCTGAGGGGGCCAGGGCTGCGGAGTTGTCTGTACAGTTAACTCCTTCATCCTATTCGCAAGGCATCTTACAGTTTGTGTCTGCCTGTCGTATCTTTTTAAGCAGGAGCTGCTGCCAGAGTACAGGCATCGCGCCGTGTTCAGGATGTCTGCCTTCAGCTGTGCTAACAGAGGTGCTCACTGCAGGGCATGCCGTTTGTCCCTTGTGCATTTAACTACTGCTGTAAATCATAAGTATTATAACAAAACTCAGGAATACAATAAAAAGATGGCAGAGCTGATAGATGAACGTTGTTGTGCTACAATGTTGAAAATCCATACAAGCGCAGAAAACTAAAAATACAATTGAAAACACTTAAACATCGATTAACAATGCAAAGCTACTGCAAAGGAGCTGGCCACAATAATCACCAAAATTATCTGAAATGTGGGCCACCTTAACCCTTCTGTTGGTTTGCATCAGGCAGGATAGTATTTATTGCTGTTGTGTCCTCCTCAGACCACTCCCAGTAGGTACTCAGAATGGCTGACTGTGAGTTCCGTACAGGCCTCGCTGTTTCAAAGGTGCTCTTACCCAGTTGCCTGGCCTTAATTATTTGGCTCTTGTTAAAGTCACTCAGATCTTTACCCCTGCCCATTTCTTCTGCATTCAACATGTTGATTACGAGTTCTGAATCTTAAGCTTATTGTCTTATATATCCCAGACCTGGAAGTGCACTTTACGTGATTTTACGAGGTACTCAACATC
>JAODKN010000037.1:22647273-22657834 GCA_026774425.1 Petrocephalus zakoni
GAAAGCAATTACTTCACGTAACTGCTGCTAAAGGTGGTTTAACAAACTATTGAATCATAGTTTTTCACACATGGCTTCTCCGTTTTGGCTTCATTTATCTTAAATAAATAATGACACAGTGGAATATTTTGTGTGTTGAGGTTTGATTTAAATAATTTTAGAACCTGGGACCAGATGATTTTTTTTTTATTATGTCTGTCCTGATATGTAAAACCATTGAACTGTAACCAATTTCATCAACTGTAACCAATTTGACTCTCTCTCTTTCTCTGTCTATGTGTGTGTGTGTGTGTATATATATATATATATATATATGCACACACACTCAGTGGCAAAAAAAGTTAAGCAGGTGGAGTGGTGGGAATGAAATGAATTGCATGCCATGAAAGGTCATGTGACCTTTGGACAACATGGTCCCATGTCAGTAGGGTGTGGCACCCCCCCCCCCACTTGGGCCTGGACACATGTGGTGACGCAGTGCAGAAGGGACTTGTACAGCCATGGTACCGTCTCCTGCGGCAAATTGGCCCACAGCTGTTGTAACTGGTCTCACAAGATCCTGCAGATTGGGTCTGAGTTGACGTCCAAGCTGATCCCACACGTCTTCCATTAGAGATAGATCAGTGGGCCTGGCTGGCCATGGGAGGACCTCAACGTGACGCAGGCAGTCCATAGACACATGTGCTGTATGTGGACGGGCGTTGTCTTGTTGAAACACAGTACTAGGGTGCTGTCTCAGGAGGGATAAGACATGAGGACCCAGGATGTCACTGACGTAGCACTGTGCCATCAGGGTCTCAGACATGACCTGAAGTCATACCCTATGGCTCCCCACACCATGATGCCAGGAGTAACACCAATTTGTCCTTCCACAACACTGGCAGGATTGGTCCTCTCCCCTTGGCACCACCATACACGCACACAATGGTCATCCCTGGTAATGCAGAACTGAGATTCATTGCTGAACATGGACGCCACTCATTATCAATCTATGCCTCCCAGTTATAGCACCACTCCAAATGTAGTCGTCTCTGCTCTGGTGCCAGTAGTGTCTGGCACTCAATACAACGATCCTCCCTTGATGTGGTCTGTCTTGGATGACTGGAACCTTCACGACGTGTGTGGGTGCCCCCACATGCCCATTGCTTACAACATCGGGCGACTGTGAAATCTGCATGCCCCACATGCCAGGCAATTGCACGATACGACCACCTGGCCTCATGCAAATCCACAATGGGACCCCTATCAAACTCCGTCAAGTGCCGGTAATGCTGTCTAATGCGTCTATGAAGCATCCTCTGTGCCTGGTGACTAGACGTGCAATGCCAGCTCCTTGATAATCAAATCATTTACATATCCATGGTTGCCAGACCTCTCCTCAGGGTCCCTCTCCACAGCCATTCCATATATTTGTTAGGATTCCCTACCAGCTCAATTAATTAACTTAATTAGTTAAATGACTCAGTAAGTCCTATAGAGTAATGTCCTATCAGACTTACGTCTGAGGTCCAATAAGAGCCCTAAAGGAGGCAGATGTAGTGGATGTTAGCAGATCTATTTTACCACGTGGGCCATGTTGCAAGAACTAAAACAAAGCGTTTGCGCTGCCACTATAGAGGTTTAGTTAAATGTGATCAGTATACACAGTATATTTGACCTCTCCTTTATAATGATCAAGATATTTCCAGATTAATGTTCACCCTCACTTCCAGAACGTAAACCTGTACAAAAGTGGATAGATGCCTGTGTATAGATTGTAGAGACTGCTCTGGGCGCCACATGGTGAGATTCATGCCTTAGAGCTTGGTATAGCAGTCCTCTTAAGAAGGCCCACCCCCTCTTGTGACCTGACGTTGGTCTGATGTTGGTCTTATGCCTGGCTTTCTGTGCTTATCACAATAAAGGACTCAGAACTGCTCTTGTTCCCTTTATGTTGGGTTGCCAATTATAGGTTCTTATTCCACTTGTGACACCACTGTCGAGACTTGCTACACTTAAAGTTGGGTCAGGATGCTCAGAATTCTTGAGATTGTTCTCTTTATTCCTGTTTCGGTACTGGCTCACAATCTTTTCTGAAGATTTGCTAAAGTCACTGGGGTAAAGTGTGTTTGGTTGTCTCATATATTTAATTTGTTCACGTATCTATCTGTCTGTCTGTCTGACTCCATGTGTTTTTCTGTTAAAGAATGTGTACATTTTTACTGCACTAAAACAAACAGGTTTTCTTACAGATATTTTCTTACGGGTATTTTGATTTTATCCATTTGCCAAGAAATAAGCACAGAAGACACGGCCTGGAATGACATATATTCAATATTCAGCGTTCGGAAAGAGTCGTCTAAATAACATTTGCACTTAGATTTAGATCTGTTCAGGATAGCAGAAGTTCTTAGAGACCAAATAAATCTTTACCTCAATACTGAAATAATTATGTATTTATTATTTCTTTGAACTCATGGTGACACATTCTTCTATTCTGCATAAGACAAGCATTACGATGCTTTTGCCAGGAATAGAAGATTTGTGTATGTTTGTAGAGGTAAGTGTGTGCTTTTGGCCACCGCCATTGTGGAAATAAAACATTCTGGCATACAGACACTGCATAATTGCTGCACACAGGCAGTGTTTTCATTAATATGGCACCTAAGACCTGTCATTAAATGCAACATTCAGACTGACACTATTTGTAAAGCACTAAATCTAAATGGTAGTGGCTGTCAAATACTATTTACAAGCTCAGTGCATTCAGTGTGTGGCACGTATCTTCTACTATAAAGGAAAAACCATGAACTGCAGCCAGGCCATGTCGACGCAGGATGTGAACGAAGGCTGTCATGTCTGGGACAGACCAACAGAAGGGCTACTGTTGCACAAATGGTGGATAATTTTGACGATGATCATGGGAGTAACGTGTGACAGCCAACAGGCCATCAAGTCCTGGCTATGGGGCGAAGACGCCACAGGCCATTCAGGATTGAAACTGGCTACAATGGGCACGCAAGCATTGGGACTGGACTTTGGGACAATGGAAGAAGGCCCGATGAATCTGTTTTCTGTTGCATCATGGGGCCAGCCAAGTAAATGTCGAGTGTCTGTGAGATGCTTTGGACTAACAAGTCCGATCCATGGCTACGTATCCCCATATGGAGTCGGACTCCATGCACTGTGTGCTGTGACGTGTTATTCCTGTGATCATCGAAATTATCTGCCATTTGAGCCGCAGTAGCCCTTCTGTAGATTTGTACCGATGTTAAAGCCTTATCTCACATCTCATGTTGATGAGTCTTGGTTGCCCAACAGCTGGTTAGTGGTTTATGTTTTCTTCCTTCTCAGACTGATGGCAGTCGGTACTCACCATGGCTGACCATGAGCAATGACAAGAGACCTTGCCGTTTTGGAGATGCTCAGACCCAGTCTTCTGGCCATAAATATTTGGTCTATGCGAAGTCACTCAGAGCTGACCATTTCTTCTGAATTCGCCAATTTGAGTACGAGTACCAAATGTTTCATTTTTAACAGCACTTGTCACATGCTGTGTGTGGGGGGGTGTTCTGTTACAATTCACAATTCTTCAAGGTGGCGAATTTAATATCGCCATGTGAGTTATTAAAATGATGTTGTTCACAATTGGTACTGCTAATATATTTGCCCAGGTGCACACAGTGTGAGTTGGTTACAGGACTGGCATTCGTTTGCACGGTGCGATCATGAATGCGTAAGCATGTGCAGAGACCTTTCCTGCACCATCTCACTTTGAAGCCACAACTAACCTCAAGTGTTTGAAACTTCCACTGAATATTTCTGCACCTCTTCCCTGAAAACTAAGAACAGTTTCTAAACAGCCCATGTCTTGAGCTTTCATTGGCTGTAGCTTGTAGCCACACTCACTGCCAGTCGTAACACTTTTCACACTGCAGGATTTGGAGTTACCGACAGGTCCAGATATTTAATCTGCTAGCTATCTGACAGGTTTCTGTGACACATTGACGACTCTGTCTGGTCACATCTTTGAACTAATAGCAATCAAGCGCCGATCTGCCACTGCCGAGCGGACACTGATTTGCTTCCGATCTGAGGCTTTTTTTGTGATTGCCAAAAACTTCTGGCACATGGAAAATCGGGGCTAAAATCGTGTAGTGTGAACTTGGCCATAGTTATTATTTTTCACCTGATCTGAAATTCCTGGCAAAAGCACACATTGGGATGATGTCGTCTAAAATGAGTTAGCACGTTTAATGTGTCTACAGAAAAAGATCCAAGTTCGGTATAACAGAGCCAACAGACATTGATAGTCTTGTCAACTACTCTCCCTCTGCTGTTAGTGCAATTTATTGAGAAGCCAAAATGTTCCCAAACTACTGATTTAAATGATGTGGAAGGCTGTTTGAGCTGTAACCAGCTCAAAGCCACAATTAGCATAGTATTTTGCATGTTGAACATCTACTTGTGAATTTACGTTTCACCTGCTTCAATAAATGTATTAATTCATTTCATCGTGTGTTCCAAAGTGAAAATATTGTAACCGAAAGGCACAGGAAAAGTACGGGCACCGTTAGCGCCTTCCTCTTTACTTTAAATGTAGACCTGAAGTGCGGTTTAGCAAAATCTGTTTAAAAATTGCAATACTTTTCAAATCAGCAAACATATATTGATACAATATTGATACAGGAAGTCAATGCCGATTCACAATCCTACTACTCAGCATTATTTGCTTTGCTTGGTGGTGTTTTGGCTCATCTGTGTATGTACTATAAACCTCTCATATTGTCACGGAAATCATTTTTTAAGGTTGACCAAAATATTTTTGAAAATGATTCTGTCACTAATTTCAGCAACAGATAAATCGATGTGTCAATGGTAGGATAATTATAGAGCCGCATATCATATCTGAAACATACAGTTTTTCTCTTAAGGAATATGTTAGAAAGTAAATTAATCATACAGCTTTTGGACGATGCAGCTCATTTGGACTCAATTCTGTTCTTTTGTACTTTTCCACGAAACCATTTTAGTGGACACTTAATAAGATATGTTACAGGTAGTCATGATAGCAGGCTTTGCTTTTATGTACGTTTTCTTGTGCAGGGTAATGCTTAATGATATAGGCATCTCAAATCCTGATACGTTACCCACAAAATTGGTTGATGGTTAAAACAAAGGGGGCAGGGGTGCCGTAAACGGGCACGGTTAAGGCGATTCCAAGGGTTCCTCAGTGACAGGGGCCCAAAAAAATTTGGAACATAATATGATTGGTCTGGGTTGGGGGGCCAATATGATATGCTTTCATGGGTCCCGAAATCTCTAATGACGGGTATGACCAAAATATTTTTTGGTTAAAATCACAATCCATAAAATCTAACATTAATTAATGTTTATGTATGTATGTATCTATCTATCTATCTATTGTGGAATGTGTGTAGTCATATTAATTAACCATTTAAAACCTCGTAACCAGCAGGATACACAAAACACTGCTTGCATTATACTAACAAACTTAATTAATAAGGTATGTAAAATAATGTACATATACTGTAAAAGAATCTCATCATAGCAAAAGTGTTCTTTTTGTCATTTGTTTTATGGTCAAATAACATTCATCATTTTGGTCAATAACTGTACCCTTCTGAATTCAATTTATATCAAATATAAACAAATAATGCATAAATAAAACTGAATAATACATGCAACATTTTGAGTTTTTTCCATCAGTATGGTTTCATCAGAACATGTGGGGGACGCTGAGAATAACATGCTCACACATATATGCACAGCCATGGACCGTTTGTTTGCCGTGTGACAATATTTTTAACAGTCTGCTGGTTTGTTTGTTTGTTTGCTTTTATTCATTCATTCAAATATGTATTTAACTAAGTTAGCTGACTGGTTGTAAAATAAGATTTTAGTTGAAATTCTAGCCACTACATTAAGATTAACTAAGGGAGACAATTGACAAAGTGTGTGTTATACAAACTGCGTTATGCATATGCCATGCAGGCTGAAATTGCTTTGTTTCACATCGGTCTGTTTTATTCTTGTGACTGTCTCTGAACAATCAGGCATCGTGTGATTGCCAGGTTGTTCTGCTGTTATAATGGTAATGTTAAGTACTGCACTTGTAATTGGGCATTGACTGAAAGCTCGGCTTAGCCACACTTACTGTATGCCTCCTCCTTTTGGACAAAAGTGTCTGGTAAATAAAAGTAGTGCTGTATTGCGACACAATACAATATTTCCATATCACCCATCACGTAATTAACATAATCATAATATGTATCGCTATATTTCTCTACTGGCTCCCTCAACAAGAAAATAGTTAAGCAAATCTTTTGAGTTCTTACAGTCTATAGATAAGGATTTAGAAATTTGAGGGTTTAAGTATGACCAAATACAAAGAAGCTTATTGTTATTTATGTGCAACAAGCAACGTGCACATACCCATAATCACTCACATATACACACATGCGAGTACACATGCTTATGAGCACATATGCAAGCCAAGAAGAATTATTTGGAAGAGGAATTATAAAAATAGTAATGTTATTGATTATAGTGCATCCTGAGACGTTTCATTTGCTGTGATGTGTGTGCGCTGCATATCTAATGATTTGTAGCCGATGCTATTATCTTTATCAGGCACCAGGGAGAGTTAAGTGTTTAGAGAAGGAAGGAGGACGGGGCGCCTAATTCAAAAGAGAACGAAAAACAAGCTAGCGCCTGCTTTGGAGCTGGCAACCTTACAGAAAAGAGTCAAGTAGCAGATAACAGACATCTGCCAGGCTAGTAGTGGTCAAACGTCAGGGTCAAATCGAAGTACTTTGGTATTTTGCCTGATGCACTGAACTCATGATGTACTTAGAGGGAAGAATCCTGCAATAACGAAAACAACTAAACACAACAACCCGGCTAGGATCAAATTGTTCGGAAGGTGAAAAAAAGTTATACCACATATAGGTGTGGACAGACAATGTTCTATCCATTTATGATAATTTGTTTGTTTTGAATTCTGTGAAATATTCTGATGACCATAATGTCATATTGAGGGGCCCCTAAAATTTACATTATTCATGATTTGCCTCAAGAAAATAGAATATACAAATAACTATTACCTTTAATTTGTTTTTACTTATTAACTACTAGAGCTATTTGTTTTCATAAATATCACACCGGTGTTATCATAATTTTATTCAGCACTGCATCATGTTTGTTTCTTGCACTAATAAAAGCCAATTACAATAATTAGATACATTAAAATAGCTAATAAAATCTCTCACTTCAGTGGCTATTTTATGTCTGAATAAAATTAGATACAGATCCTGTTGAAGACCGGGACACTTTTTGAAAAGGTTATATTCCCTTTGGATAGAGGAATAAAGGTTATTTTGTTCAGAATGCATAACATTTCAAATAAACATCAGGCTTAATTTGCATATTTACCTTCCTAATGGGTTTCTGAGTATAAACAGACTGCAATGTGCCAGGTTCTCACTGACATCACTCCCCCCCAGTACCTGTCCTCCCATTGTTAATAATGGGCACACATCATCAGCATGCATCTGACATACCTTCCACTGCCCCAGCCCACACACTGCCTCATAAAGTTCTACTTTGCAAGGCATTTTAAAATAAACATTTTAAGATCTCAGTTCTATAAGACTTTTTGAGGAGCCTTTTACTGATCCAGGTACGTGAAACAGTAGAATATATTGAAAATAAACTTAACTTGAATTCACAGTTAAGGGTTTATTGTGAAGTCAGCATTTACTTAAATTAGCATACAGTCCTGTAATAACCGGTGTTTCTTCTTCAATAAATAATAGGAGCATACGCATATCATTCTTTCTCAGGGTGTGTGTATTTATATATACTGTATATATATAATGAGTCTTCAAATCATTTTCTCAACTATTTTGTCTTTGCACAGAAGATAATTACAAAGTATCTGCCACATGCTTATATACTGCTGGCATTAAAGATGGAAATAGTCAGGTAGGCTGCAGTTACTGAGTATTGATCGGGGACTCACTTTACTGCTGAATACAAGCCCTGTGCAATGGAGCAACGGTCTCATTTTCAAATAAGCATCGTTTGTGTCATGTGGAACAGGCTATTTAATTACGAAGAAGTGAAAAAGGAACGACAGATATTATGTGCTATAAATATTGTGAAATGGTATATTCCACAGACATTAGAAAATGAGTGAGAGTATTCTGCAAGATTTTTTCTGGCAGGGAAGACAAATACTAATTGTGCTGGATTATAATTTAAAATGAATTTTGCTTTTGTTCAAGGTGCACATTTCTTAAGTTCAGAAATTGAAAGCATTCTTGTGTATTACCCACCTACACCCCACTGAAATTACACATGCAAAGAGCAAGTCACGGAATATAACAGGTCATCAGAATATGCTGCATGCTGCGATCTGACAGAATGTGGGTCTTTGATGATAATACCATTTACAAAGAAGATTTTTCTCGTTTTCTTAATGACTACAGTGGCACATGCTGCATCTTTTATTTTTTTCAAAGTGCTAGGCACAATTTGCCTGAGCTGAAATTAATTTAGCACACAATATGGCCTAGCGATGGAGCACTATGATTGCACTTCACATGGCGTAGCTAAAATATCTTTTCAATACAACCTGTGAGATGACTTGCTTTAAACTCCTATTGCTGCACTGGCAGAAAATAAACCTACTGGATCTACAGGTGCAGGCCTAATTGCATTTGTGTGCTACCCTCAGAGGGGAGAGGGAAATCTTGACACCATCATTTCCAGTGGGGCATAAAATCCAATTCACAATTAAGTTGGCAAGGATCCGTGAGGTGTGAAAGTCAATCTTCCAGCAGAGAGAATCATTTTGCCTCCTGATCCCTTTCTCGGGAGGCAGGGAGGAACACTCTACCCTCCCTGTGTCTCCCTTTGAAAGCTTTCAATCAAATACGTCTGTCCCAAATTTCACGTATTCTACATGACGAACGGGAGGAAATATTTGGGCTGCTAAAGGGGCTGTCTTCCTATTTTTGAGAAAAAAACATAGGTACTGCTGTTGAGTTATTCTACCATTTACAAATTTACGAATATAAAGTGTTTGAAAAAATATGTATTTGCTTTAATAAACATGTATACTCAGATACATTATAGCTTTGCTAGTGGTACGTTGATTCGGTATGTTCAGTATAAGAGAATTAGTATAGAAGTATAAAATAAATAGTGCATTGGTAAAATAGCAGTTTGCAAAGTTGTTAACCAGCAACTGGAAGAAAGCCATAGCATTAGATTAAACATTGTGTTCATGTCCATTCCCAAAGTAAAACTTCAAAATAAAAGAAACTCAAATTCAGTCGCTCAATGTCACATTCCCACAGTGTGCTAATGAACCATTTTACCACAGGATCGGTTTTTGAGTCATTGTGGAAAAAGTCAATTCTAAAGTTGCAACAATTATATATAAAACAGAAGTACTTCAATAGTTCAGCCTTAGTCTGTAAATGATCATAATTTGTCAGTGGGAAACATATGATGCTGTACAGCAGTAGCCTAAGGCATATCCCTTCTCTGCACAAGAATTAACAAAGCAATGCAGCAAGATAGGTCTCCCAGCAGGAGGAAGGCATTGCTTTAAAACCAGCCTGAAATCAAGAAACATGGTAGTATCTGTTGCACTGAAATTTAATGGCAAAAAGCTGTTACTATACACCTTGAAGCTATTGCTTGCATCCAATGCATCACATCAAAAGGTCAGATAATACTCCATATTATTCTTAGGGGTCCAAGCACGCAGTGTTGTCTTACATTCTGTCCTATAGCTCTGGAACTTTGAGTCATAGAAACAAAATTATTTTTTTCAGACATTCCCTGGTTCAAGCTAAAATGGGTCTTTTTCATATATATATGTGTGTGTTTGTGTGTATATATATATATATATATATATATATACACAGCTTGGGTATAGTGCAACTTTTCAGAGTGGGTGGTTGGATTATGAGTCGGTTCCTCATGGGTTCTTATTTAGGAGGGCAATGGCCTGGGGAAAGAAGCTGTTAAGGTGACGGTTGGTCCTCCTGCTCAGGGCTCTTGCTCTCTGCCGTTGCTGAGATAGAAGATGCTGGGAAAGGGAGTGGCCAGTATGCGGGACGGCAGACATTATTATTACACTTTTTGCACTTAATGACCGATTTATCACCAATAGAACATTTGATTCTCACCAAACTTGCATTGTGTAATTGGCGCGACATTCTGAAACCATTCCCCAAACTTCATAAAAATTACACAGTAGGGGGCTCAAAATAGCTTATAACTCAGAAACTGCTGGACACAAAAAAATTTAATCTTGTATACGTGTTCATGGCAAACATGGCTGACAACAGCCAATCGCATTTCAGCAGGCTATAATTACCCATGTATATGATGAGAATCATGAAATATGGTTTCATGGTGCAACAGTCCCACCACTGATCAGTTCTATAACAGTTATAACCACGTATGGTTTCCCACCCTCCTTGACTGCAGACAGTCATATTTGGTAATAAGATCATCAAGCTCCGCCCCTTAGATCTTTAGC
>JAODKN010000037.1:22679626-22692748 GCA_026774425.1 Petrocephalus zakoni
TGTTTGAAAAGCTGCAGCACGCTGAAAACTTAGTGTTAGAAATGGTATGCAGACATAGGCAAGGTTTTTAAGTGATATTCAAATCACATTTTTTCATAAACTGTGTTTGAAAAGCTGCAGCACGCTGAAAACTTAGTGTTAGAAATGGTATGCAGACATAGGCAAGGTTTTTAAGTGATACACATGCATAGGCTTTTTAAAGATTTTTAAGTGATGGGTTTATGTCAGTGACGTGCTCATTATGCCTTTGAATGCGCAGATCTTTGATGAATAGAAGACTAGTTTCATATACATTCTTTTGTGATTATTCAGTTAAAACCTTATTTTTATAAGCTGAAACTTTCTATAACTTTTATACGCTGATGACTTTCTATAAAGACAGAAGAAAGAAAATAACTGATCACCTGGGACATTGCAGTGTCAGTTTCTAGAACATAGGATTTTTCTTGCAATACCACTCCAGAACAGTAGGTAGGCAATAATGGTTACAGTGCCACCTCGTCTCTAGTCCCGCAACCAGATCACAGGAGAGGTAGCCTCACAGATGAGATCTGCAGCTAGACATTTCTTGACCATTAATAGAGGAGAGCGGGAGCAATCATGCTCGGGCACAGCACAAGGCAACTGGGCCAAGTTTGAGTACGGCCCAAGGCTCCACAATTCTGGATAAAATACACATGGTCCCCTATGTTGGTTTGACTTACAAATTTTCAATATTACGATGATGATAGTGATACGACAAATTTGTAAAATTATTTTAAATTAGAGTGGCAGGCAAATGTAGCAGCATATGCGGTACGGTACCTCGGGATGCTGCTGGGAAGTACGCATCTCCCACCTTGTCAGATGCCACACTCTCACCGAGTCCTGTCATCTCGGTGTTATATTTTTTTCTGGTTTTGGTGTTTCAAAGGCCAGTTTTAGTGAAAAAATTATTTCAGTAAAATTATTAACAAATGACAGTATACTACCCCATACTGATCATTGTTCCTTAAGACTCCTGGGTTGGCTAGGCAATGTTTCGACTTACGATATTTTCAAATTACGATGGGGCCATAGGAATACATTTTCATTATAAGTCGGGGACTACCTGTAATTTAATTTTTCCCCTCAGAATCGAGATCGCGATTTTCAATGTATATAGTATATTATATTATAGTATATTAGAAACGATTAATAGTCAGATTAATCGGTAGATTACTAGATTATTGATAGTGACTGCCCTAAAATGCTCTTATATAAATATACCTACTTGCAGACAGCTCCAGCATGATGTATATAATTTCATTTATTTATGTCAGTCAGTGTATTTTGCATGTTAAGTATATTTTTCCTGCTTAAAGCAGTAATGAACAATGTAACAAGTATGAAGCAACATATATGTTAATTTAATTTAAAAATAGCTATTTTCTGGCCTTTCTTGTTTTACTTCCTTGTGACACATTGCATATGCTATGATGATATTTTTTTTGCTTTACCTCCTATGGAATTCAATTAGGATTTCATATCATGAGAAAAAGGAAATTGTAGTGTGCTATCTGAAATATGAACCTGACATTTCTGGATTACTTTTCATTTTTATGCAGTGAATTATGAAGGACACTGACCTGAAAATCAGTATTCCAAAATAAAACCACACAGGTTCAAAATATATGTCTTTACAGGCCAATAAAAGGAATTTGGAAGAAGTTGTGACAGTGCTGTGAATGTTGAAAGTCTGAAGGCTGGGGTGCCGCTGGAGATTTTGGGCCCCATGACAGCATATAATTTTGGGTCCCCAACCCAGACCAATCCAATTATGTTCCAATTAACTGTAATCGTCCTAACTTCCCCCCATTTAATTCCGGGCTGAAAGGTCCATTATTTGAAAAAGTAATAATAATAGTAATACTTTATGAATCTCCATGGGGAAATTCTCTTTTGTTTACCATGCTCTGCTCTCCAAGAGACACACAGACAGGTGAGAGCAAACTTGGGGATTGGGGGGTCCCAGCACTGGGTCAGCCCGTGGGCAGTACCCCTGGAGCTGGGGACTAAGGGACTGGCTCACAGGCACACAGGCAAGTGACTATTCTGCCGAGGCCAAGGCTCAAACCGGCGACCTTCTGATGAATGACATCAGGGTATGTGTGCCTGTCAACAGCAGATAGGTTCAAGCAAGAGAGGTGGTCCTTTAGCTTCAGCTAATATGTTTTTTCCCATAACATTCAATGCCCAGCTAATCCTCAAGTAAGAAAAAAAGAAGAATCACTTCTGTGTGTGTGTGTGTGTCAGAGAGAAAGCGCTTCCTAGTTTCTGCACAGCAGCCCCTCTCTCGGGACCGCACAGTTGAAGCCCTTTAGCCATGTGGTGCACAAAAGGAAAGACTGGCTGTGGATATTACACCTGGATATAAACACTTGGATATTACCCTACCGTGGGCCAACACCAGCTCTTCAAGTCAAGTGTCAGGACCTCATTCCACCTCCCACTGCCTTCTGCGGTGGAATGCACAATGACACGTATTTCCTACATCACTGTAGAGTATCGGCCATGCCTCCTCGAACCTCAGCAGGGGCTGTTGTAGCTTTGGGGGGGTCATCAGATGGCACCTGGATCTTATACTTTCTAATGGTAATGTCAGCAGGGATGGAATTCTGCTGCCAATTATATGTCCAGTCATAAGCAAAATTTAGAAACATACCTGAATTAGAAGGATAATTTGTTTATTCTCCATATTTGTGCACATAACTTTATGTAGAATTTGACTATGTGCTTTGCATATCATATTTTCCAGAGAGAATTTAGCTCAATACTCTTTAGGATTTTCCAAGCATGGTAGATCGATGCATGTGAATTACTTCAGGAAATTAAGACTTAGTCCTACATCTGTTCAAAACACATCACACAGTGCATTGACAAACTCCTGAGAAGACATTGAACATATGCTCTGTAGGTGGTCCGGCAGTTAGAGAATTATCTGGCCTTAGCTTTTTATTTGTTATTTATTCATTTGTTTTTTGTTTGTCTGTCAATCAATCCATTTATTTATTTTTTATTTAGCTATTTATTTATTTGTTTGTGTGTTTATCTAAATGTTTGTTTAACTGATCTGATATGTGAAGTGGTGCACACACATGCAAAATATATAACAATTTGATGTCTAAAATTGGGGCAGCATGCTGGAGCAGAGGTTAGAACTGTAGGCCAATTCTGCTGGGACTGGGGTTCGAGTGTCTGCCATCATTCCACGCTTATGGTGTTTACATGTTCTCTCCATGTCATAGTGGGGCTTCCTCCCCTAATCCAAAAACATGCTGAGGTTAATTGGTGGTACCATTTTGGCCATAGCTGTACATGTGCGTGAATGGTGTGTGAGTGTGCCCTGTGATGAGTTGATCGCCCAATCCAGGCTTGTCCTCTGCCTGTTGCCTATAGCCTCTGTGATAAGGTCCAGATTCCTTGTAACCTGGGGGGTAAAGGGACACACTGGTGACACATGCATGTGGAGATCCAGGAAATGCAGATTATGAAACAGGCCCAGTGTGCGGGATGAATGAAACACAAGGTCTTCTGCTCCACTCAGCACAACTGCAGGATTACGTGCTTATATTATACACACCTCACACCCAAGAACACACACTGCTGTAGAGCCCACTCTGGGTATGTGTGAGATGCGATTCTGATGCCTACACAAGTCCTCTGGGAGTCTAAGAATTCCTATGAACGATCCTGTGCTGTTCTTGTTGTGTGAACTATGCCACACAACATTGCAATAATTATTTTATACTTTTCCTATTGCTGCTCACCATTGCTATTTTTACAAGAAAGAACATCACATTTTGAGCCCATTTTTAAATTTTCAACTAATAGGTTCATTCATTTCGGTCTTAATTTTGTGTGCTTTCACCTGTTTGAGCAAAGGGTCACAGATCTCACTGATTGTTTGCCTGCGTTGTGTGCTGACTTACTCATTATTTGCCAAGATCGTATTTTATTAGGAAACAGACACCAGAATGACTAGAACCTGGAGACTATCCCAGGCAACACAAGGCAGGGGAACACCCTGGAAAGGATGCCAGGTAATCACAGGGCAAACACCGACTCATATACTACGTGCAGTTCACCGAATAGCATATTTTTCGACTACTGACGGAGCCTGGCATACCCAGAGAAAATGTTTGCAAACGCAAGTAGAACATACAACGCACACACAGAGCACCGGTGAGATCTTCCATTTATGAAATGATACATAATTGTTTATATTGCATTGTAAATGCAACGTTATGTACATCAAAAAATGAACTCATCTCTAAGGTCTGTGCTGTGGAGAAGTGTGACAGTTTATTCATTATCCAGTGTAAGATTGGTTTTGATTTTCAGAGTAGCCTGGGTTAGTATAGCATGTTCTCTTCATCTTACGACGCTGTCCGCCGGAGAAATTGATGCGGCAACTGCCATAGGCAGAGGAAGAGCTTTGAGTTACGTGTCATGGTGTTTGGGCACGAAGCAAAATAATTACAGAGAAGAGCAGGCTCAGAGTAAAATTTAATTATGCTTCATTTGTTATTTTTTCCTGCTACAAATACTTAAGTATATTGGTAGATTTTGCAATAATCCCAAATGCTTTATCATTTTTTGTCTTCACTTCAAAATCAACATGCGAACCTATTGTTACCCAATATTACCTCCGGTGCTGAGAGTCATGAAATCTCATTTCTTGTGCATTTAGTATTTTCAGAAAATTTTGCATGAACAAACTGAAGTTAATACTTGAATTATAAGGAAAAAACAAAAGAAACACAGCTGCACACTTTCTTCACATAAGGCAACTTTGCAAATCTTTTTCCCTGTACACTATATGGCCAAAAGTCTGTGGACAGCAGCTTGCCCAAAATCTCATAAGAAAAACAAGAGCACTAATATAAAGTTGGTCAGTTCATTGTTGCTATCAGTGCCTCAACTTTTCCAGCACAGCTTTCCATTAGATGCTGGAACATTGCTGGATTTGCTGCCATCCGGTTTGGTTAGTGATGTTGGGTGATCTGGTCCCTTTCTGTGAATTTGTGTGGCCGACCACATCACTGAACTTGTTTCCTAATGTTTTATCCTTCACAATCACTTCACTTGTGTTTGACCAGTACAGCTCTAGCAGGGCAGAAATGGGGCAAACTGGCATTGGAAAGATAGTGTCCTATGATAGGTGGGAAGACACTAACTTCTCCTATTCAACTCCCACCCGCTCTGCTGATAATGTTTGTTGCAGAAGATTTTATAACTGTGTGCTTAATCATACATCTGTGTCAGCAGTGGGTAGGGATTAAATAGGAAGTTCTTTGGATTTAATTGAGGGGTTCACATACTTTTGGCCATATAGAGTAAGATAATTGGAGTGGACACATAGCCTCTGTAGAATTTTTAATGCAATCACAGTTGATTATCAAATTAAATTTTGTATTTGCTTTGTTCAGACGACTTTCTTTTTACGAGATACAAGCGTATAAGTGATCGAGGTCATCTTTTGGGCTGACTTGGGTTTTAAAACCATTTGTATTTGTGCTGGGAAGTAATTATGCAAATCCCCGGGTGAAATACCAGGTAGGAGACATTGTGTAAATTACGTCTTCCTCCCTGGTATCTATTATTTGACATTTATGTTAAATGTCTCTGGGTAGGATTCCAGTCATCTGCGTAATACAAAGGTACTTTCATTTCAAAGACAATAAATTGGATAATGAAGTACAAGAGCCCTTGTATAAGATATGAATTGGCTGAAGTGATTAGTGAGTTCTTAACATGATGGCAGTCAATAAGAGCATTAAAGAAGTCCGATAGATAGATGCTTTGAACCCAATTGTAGTGCCAGCAATTATAGTTGGGTGAGTCCCATCTGTCCACCCATCCATCCATCATCCAATATCTGTACCCACTTATATTCAGGTTCCTGGGGGCCTCAAGCCCAGGAACCTGCTTTGTTGCCTTACACCAGCCTGGGTTGCACCACCATCAGGCATTTCAAACCAGGGAAGTCATGTTTGCCCCCACCCCCCCCCCCATTTGGGAGTTTTTGTGACATAACTCTTGGTTGCCAGGACTGGTTTAAAAGAATTCCGGAGCGCTACTACCGTGTTTTTGGCCTGACAAGCGGAGTACGCAGTTTGCGATGCTCCACAAATATCAGGTAGTGAAGCCTATGAGGTTTAATATTTTTAATTACACTTGTTTGCTTGGTGACTGAGAATTAGAATGAAAAGGCACCACTTTTAAACAGTTCTCAGTCCCAGGGTTAGTTCTGTGGCCTTTTAAATGAAGATGGGCACCCAAACATAAATTTAGCATCCGGTTATGTTGATGGTACACGGCGTGTTCGGGTGGATAGTAGTTGTACATGTGGCCATCCTGTACATTTACTGACAGTACTGAAGTCTGCTTTATATGTGCATATGTACATACATCTATGTGCATGCATTTAGTGTTTATGGTTTTAGGGCTTTTAGATGCTTGGTCTTTGTGTTATGCAAGTCAGCTGGTAATCTGCTGAGAAAATGCTGAATTGCTGGCCAGGTTAGAACAAAGGGAATTGTTTCTATACAAAATGCTTCTTTTATTACATCAAAATAAAATACATGATTCCCTACATTACCTTAGTATAATTTGGCAAACCTTTTGCTGGCAAAGAACAGAAATGAATTTGTAAAGAGAACATTATAGCATGTGCTGGCTGCAGGAGCGGTGTGTTACACACAGGGTGTGCAATGTACAGGGGGGGTGGTGGCGTAACGGTTAGGGAACTGGCCGCGTAATCTAACGGTTGCCATTTTGAGTCCCCAACTCTCAAGTACGACTGAGGTTCCCTGAGCAAGGTGCTGGACCCCAAGCACTGCTCCCCAGGCACTGAAATAGCTGCCCACTGCTGTGTCACAACATCCCATGGGTTACATTTCATTGTGCGCTGTGGTGTGTCACCAATGACAATTAATCACCCTTTACTTCATAGAGAAAAGCTATTATAGCAAAAGCAGTCAGACTCCAGGTGGTAGCATTTGCAGTGGAGAATGAATGTATCTGTTTTCCACAACAGCTAATGATGTGGAGAGCCATGCAGTAACAGGAAAGCAACCGGTACATATTACAAAATAAATGACTAAAAATCTAATCAGTAATGTAATCCTTTGTTTTACTTGAAATGTGTAATGTAGTCTGACTACAACTGATTACTTTCATACATTGACCTGACTTAATTGGCGCTAGGGCTGGGCAATAAACAATATAGCGACTTTTTTCATGTAAAATTTAAACAATAAGAAAATGAGAAACTGTCAGTAAGGATGATTGCTTGATAGCAGACATCATATGACAGAAATTAATGTAATTCCAAACAGTCACATGGTCTTTTAAGAATGGACACCTATGCCCTACGAACGCACATCTAGGTTGACTGAGTTAGCGGAGCATGCCACGTGTTACTGTTTCGGTAATATATCGCTCAGCAGCCACATCATTTAAAGAAAGCGATACTGGGACCAAAAACCAACGGAAACTGGAAACACCGCAAAATTTGGGATAGCTGAGGCATCTAATAGAACATGCAATTTCTTATAATCACAGAAATTTTATTTAACGTGTCCATTTTCAATGTAGATGAAAACTGGGCTTTATATTGCTGTCAAAAGCTAAAAATACGAATAAAATCATTCTTACCTGATTTAAATTGCCGTTATTTTATCATTAGAAAAATGTGCTTAAATATATGTTTATCAGAACCTGCACCCCCCCCCACACACACTTGTGTTGTTGGAAGCAGTGCCACATGATTCAGATTTAGTTAGTAAAGTGGACTGAGGAATGGTGACATTACAGGGGCCCGGATTATTGCTTTTAGAGAAATCACAGTGTGACAGCGTCACAAGATTCTCCAGCATGGCAATGTAACATTCATTTTGCAGTCTCTGACTACTGTTTTTCTTTCAACAGTGAATTAAAAATTATGTCTTGGAATAAAATGTAACATAATTACACATGCATATTAATGGTTTCTCTCACCAGTTACTATCATTTAGATGAAACTTTTTTTTGTACTTCATGCAAGTATAAAATAATTGATTTAAACGATGAATTATGATGGAAAATAATTAATGTATTCATTTATTCTATGTTTTTTTCAAGCTCATCTGTATATATTTGCATTCATTTTTTAATAATAGCTAACATAAAATGCTTTGTGTGTGACCTTTTTACTCTGAGTTCACAACCAGTGAAATTATTGCTCTAGTCATTAAATACTTTATCTGGCAGATATTAATCTTCACTTATAAGTGGTAATAATAATACTTAGTGTGCGTGCACTCAGCATTACAATATTATTTTATTATTTTAGTGTTAAAACAGTAATACCATGTGCTATATTTCAGTTATTCAGTTATGACTGACAACATACCGTGAGTCTTTTTTAAGGTTTCTAAAAAGTTTCAAAGATCAGAAATTGACACCGAAATTGAGTTAGTCAATTTGAGGAGGGTATCAGGACATTTGGAATGTATCTCACTCTCTCGTTTGGGAAGTACAGCAGTGCATGTCAATCTGATGGAAGGATTAAAAAATTAAAAGGCCCGATGATTAAAATGGGATCAGAAAAATAGGTCCTCATCAGCAGTGCCTTTGTGCTTTGGAGAATGGGCTTAATTACTCTTTGAGTTCCTCTCTGCCTTGCAGGTTTGAGTTCCATTAAACAGCTCATTCTGGTGGTTGTAATGTAGACCAAAATGCTCTTGGGGGCTGGGGGGTGGGAGCTCTGAAGACTACCATGTAACTAATATGAAAACATAAAAATAAAAATAGATTGATGATAGATAGATAGACTGAAGTCCTTCACACTAAAATAAAGATAGATTAAAGTCCTTCACACTGAAGTAAAACAAGTTACATGTGGGGTGAAATAAACAGCCTTATGGTGAGCTATTTAGAGTGCCAGAAATGTGCCAAAAATGCTTCTCGTGTGTCATTCTGCTAAGACTGAGGATATCTAGGGCTACAATAACCTTGAAGCAACAGGATCAAAAAGGTCACTTGTTAAAGTGCAGTTTATTTGATTCATCACTTTAAAACATCTTTACACACGGTCAGAAATTACATTGCACGAGAGAAGCCAAAAACGACAAGGTTACATTGGGTTTAGCTCAAAGGAAACATGATAGTGGGCGTCATTGGGTGGCACCTCACAGCCTCAGTAGCTTCATGTGGGATTGTTCAAAATATCAGTAGTACCAAAGCAAGGTGTGTCATTCTGAAACAGGCACTGATTAGAGAGTGCATGTTTGATATAAAAGTGTCTAATAAAATGCAGTTTTTGTGTGTAGTTTCTTTAGTGGTTAATTTGTAATCATTTTAGATTTTATTTAGATAACATATTAAATGAAAATAATACATTAGTAAAGAAAATTTTATTATGGGTTACTCTGGGTGTATTTACCTGGGTGATTCAGTTAATTCATTTAGTCCAGTTAGATATGTTTTCATTTGACAAATGAACAATATTTTTTTGATAATATATATATACACACACACACACACACACACACATATATATATATATATATATATATATATATATATAAAGATCAAACATAATGTTTTATTCATAAAATAGGCTACTAACAAAACTGGAATTTGGAGAAGGAGGAAACTGATTTTGAAACCCGAAATAGATTTTGAGCATATGTTTATTTTGCTGCACTTGGAATTGCAGTTATTTATTAAATATCCCTTTTCTTAAATTATTGTCCTGTGTTTAACCTTGTAACCTTCTGGTAAGGGGTTAAGATGTAGGTCATAAAACAGTGTATCACCTCAAACCCATCTGCTCTCAGCTTGAATTCCAAATGCAAGATTACCATAAGCCCCCGGTATTATTCAGCAGGCTGAAAGCTAAACAAACTGTGGCTATAATTCCAGCATCTTTTCTTAAAATAAATACTACACATGGCATTTTATTGCTGAAAAATGAAGCAACTTGGTTATTATCACTGAAGTTTTGCCACTGTCCTCAAAGCTAATTTTCCTGTGAATAGCTTAGTGCTACTTATATACAGTAGGATGTTGTTTTATAAGAACATTCATGATTTGTTTAAGCCAATAAATTTAAAACTTAAAGTAATCAGAATAAAATAAATGTGCACCCTGAACTTTTGGACACATAGTATGTGGAACTAATTCAAAATTAGCCTTTGGCACTTGTATCGCCATTTCAGTGCCTTAAAATCAGCCACCGATTTGGCGATTATGATCACATGAGCCTTATATGGAACAATGCTTCACTATAGGCTTGACTTGGTGAAATCTGGATTTCTTGTACTTCTTAACCTCTGCCACTTACTATGTTCTGATCTGCCTGTGTTCATGTTTGAAAATGGCCGGAATCTTTGCTTTAAATTCTTCAGTAAAATACAAGGCGGTGACTTGGTAAATGTTGCTGGAAGAGCAAATATAGGATTGCATCATAGAAACCAATGGACCACATAAAATTAGGACCAGGGTTTGAATGCAGATGACAGTAGAAATAATGGTTCAGATGATAGCAGAGATCGTGTTACATTTTGATGTTAATTTTTCACACATACCTTACTATGTACTGGATTAATTGGGTATTGGGTTAAATTAAATTTCTTAATGATCAATCCTTGTTCACTTGCACTGATTGAATAAAGCTGAGATTCTTTGTGATACTCAGTATTTTCTCTGTGCTCACGCATATCAGTGCTTCTGTTCACTGCTCATGTCCTACAGAATCACAGATACAGTGTCTCTATGCTTTGCATACATAGTACTTCTTTTCAGAAAGTCAGAGAGATTCATTTGTAATTCCAAACACTTTATACCCTAAGGCTCTTGTTACTTTCTGAATTTTATTATGAATTAGAAAAGGTAAAAGAATGATTTGCTGATCTAATGTGACAGATGAAAAGTAATGGTACTCTGTACATATTCTGCTTGAACTTTATTAACTCCCATCTATTTAAATATTTATGTGTTCTTATTTAATCATTTACTTTATACGTCTTAATGCATATATATTGTTTACCCATTTGCTTTAGTGTGTATATATTTCATATCTATGCAAAAGCAAACACAACATTATTTTCAGATGCTAGTTTAGCATTTGCTATTTCAGCTGTTCATTGTTGAAGACTTATATGCATGTATATGCATGGCTAAGTGCCCGTTACAAGTGAGAAATATTTCTAACATTGTTTCCATTGCTACACAATGGAAAAATAATATAATGTATTTAATATGAAATTTGAATAGCAAATTCTCATTATATTCAGAGGATGAAATGATTTTGGAGTACTCAAATATGAAAAGCAGACTATGCTTCAAGCAAAGCAAATTCAAAGTAAATCAAAAGTCACTGAAATGATTCATCACTTAATTTTGTGATTTGCCAAGATCTGCCAATATAGACAAAGGAAAATACATATACCAAAGAAATATTTCATTAATTGGAGTTTTAAATAATATGTTTCAAAATAGAGTATAAATAAAATGTGAAGTAAAAAAAAAGAAAAAAAAACACAAGACATCCTAGGCACAGAACACATTACTTATTATGTTATATTATTTTAGGAGGATATTTTTATATATAGGAATATTAAGTGGACTAACTAATTTGTGGCTCAGGATGAGGTAGTGTTCTCAGAAGCGTGCTGCTAAGAGCACTGTAATCACAGCCGGCTGGTTTTAACTTTGTTTCTTCAATGCAGCCAGCAGTACAACAACCAAACAGTAGGCATCATCCAGTCCAGTATGCTTCTCCTTGGGTGCACAGTAACCGAAATCACTCTCGACCCCGTGAGGGTGCGATTTGAGAGTCATAAACGCACACCTGTAATCACGGGCAGGAAAACGACAACTAATAACGGGGATTCAAGGAGGAGTAACTAAGAGGTCTGTCTCTGGAGCGTGGAGGAGCTTCTAGGACTTCTGCTTTCCTGGAGGTTGCTGCAAGGCAAGTCGTATGTCGTAAACACGATCCAGTGCTGCTGCAGCCTGGCGTAACCCCAAATTCCACTCCCGTCTTAACAATTATATTATAATATTATATTTCTTGCAGCAGATGTGAAGCCTTGCAATATTACATAGTTCCAATTTCATGTGATGCAGCAGACCTGTGCAGATTGCCAGCACTATTTCTGTGTGGATGATTTTCATTGTCTTTGCCTGATTTGAGTTAATGATTTTAATACTCAATTGTATAAATTCAAAACATAGGAATATATTACCTGAAAACTAGGTCAAAAAAATGTGAATCAGAAGTATTTCACAAAGATCTTGTGAAAAACATTAAAAAACAGTGATTAAACAATGCATCTGATCATATGTTATTGTGGAGATATTCTTGTTTGAAAAACCTTAAATCAAATACATTTGGACCAAAAACACCTGAGAGGTGATGGACTGCCACATTTACTATCTGTTTTACTGTCACAAGTTTACTAGCAAGTTTAACCAACAGGCCATTTGTGCTGTTTATAGCAAGATACTACAGAGTGCTTGTAGCAAGATAATAGAGAGTGTTGAATAAGACTATTTCCCTTTTTCACAAAATAATACACTGCAGGTACACAAATATTAAACATATCAGATGACAGAACATATGATAAAGAGGATGAAAAAAACTCAGTGACTCACATATAACAAGATAAGCATGAAAAACCGATGTGCAGATAGGTGGTAGCTATAGCCTGCTCTTCCATTTGACTCAGTCAACTAATATATCTTCTCTAATTTTTACCCAAACCAAGATTTTGTTTCAACCAACCAGATGAGCATAAAGACTCACAGAGTGCTCAACTGGTTGAAACAAAATCTTTGTCTGTATTTCTACCTGAAATTTATACCTCTAAGATACACTCACCTAAAGGATTATTAGGAACATCATACTAATACGGTGTTTGACCCCCCTTTCGCCTTCAGAACTGCCTCAATTCTATGTGGCATTGATTCAACAAGGTGCTGAAAGCATTCATTAGAAATGAATGTTTACGCCAAATCCTGACTCTACCATTTGAATGTCTCAACATAAATCGAGACTCATCAGACCAGGCAACATTTTTCCAGTCTTCAACTGTCCAATTTTGGTGAGCT
>JAODKN010000037.1:22696809-22710082 GCA_026774425.1 Petrocephalus zakoni
CCCCCCCCCCCCCCCCCCCCCCCCCCCCCCCCCCCCCCCCCCCCCCCCCCCCCCCCCCCCCCCCCCCCCCGCGGTTTCATGATCAAGCTCGCTGGTGCCAGTGTAAAGTGACTCATTTATACCTATACCATGTCATCCTGTTGAGGGCTGCCTCCCATTTCTCTGTGATATCACTCATTCTTTTTTATGAAACATTGACAGCACTAGGGGAGGAAAACAGAAATGCGCACTCCATTCCAAAAATCCTGTGAAAACTGAAAAGCTGCTTTGCAATCCCACTTTCCCCAGGAAGAACTTGTACTGCATAAAAACACTGAACCTTCTTAAGTTTTGAGCATTTTTATACTGTTCCCAGCACTGCTTACGTATTAAAATGTTTTCGTAAGATGGGATAAAAATTCCATTTCATTGCAGAGATAAACTGTAGGTAACTTTGCCTTTTGCAGGAAAATAGCCCCCCCCCCCCTTTAATGTTTGATTTTTTAAGTTGGGCTCTTCATCTTCTGTGTCATGTTATTTCCTGATGCGTGTTGCAGGTCAGACTAGACCTCTCACGCCCAGTCCAAGCCCTTTGCTCCTTCCTGGAGATCCCCAGATGCTCTCTGGCTTGTCCTGAGTCTGCCCTGGGGCCTCTGCCCGATGGGATGTTCTTCCTTGGGAGCCCCCCGGCTGGCATCCTTATACTGTAAGATGGTCGAACCACTTCAGCCAGCCCTTCCTGATCTGAATTTTGGGTCTCATTCCAGCCACCTGTACTCCTGACCTTCTTTAATTTGGCAGTTATCCATGGCTCCTGACCTTAGATGCGGATAAGGACTGACAGGTGAACCTTCTGACATCTGACGTCTCATCTCCAGATTTACCTGTGCGGATCTTCTCAGTGTCCTTAAAGCTGGAGTCACCAAATAACTGTCTGTTTCATGTTCCTGAAGTTCATAAAGAGGATCCCAAGTAAGCTAAACCCACTATGGACATGCACTTTTCCATAACCTGAAAATAGCAAAATGTTCTTATACAGCGGGAGCACCCTAGTCTCTGATTTGGAGGTGCTTATTCTAATCCCCTCTGCTTCACATCTGCACTGAACTGCTTAGTCGCATGCAGGTGATCTTGGATGGGTGAGGCCAGAAGCAAAAGCTTATTTGCAGATAGTGTGGATGTTGCCGTAGCCTTTCAAATACAATGTGCTTTGTTATCCTGTCCATGAAAATTACAAACTGGAGTGGAGACAAGTTTCACCTTTTCCTTGATACCAAAACCCACTCAAAAGTATATGGACATGACTCTGATTACCTTCATATAGTGAATAGCTTGCGGTAGTAGCCCCAGGACCCCCACAGAATAAGCCGGGCACACATGCACCTTCTCCAACATATATTTCTTAGACTGTTTTGGCATCATCATATGAAGTATGAAATATTTGGTCCACTGTACCAACATGTGTACTGTTCTTTCATGCACTTCACCCACTTAACCTGAAAAGGCCAGACACACCATTAACTGCTATCTATATGCATACACACAGTCAACAGCCAGTGTTTTCCTATCTGCAAGTTGCAGTCACATAGAAACAACCCTCTTGTGCGTTGACTCCTTAGTCTGTCACAGTGAACAAACTTTGCTGTTTTTGAAGTCCATACTATGCATGGCAGTCAGACGCCTTCCAGTTTCCAAGTACTAAGTTTACGGAGTAACCACGCCCATTAGCAATGATTCCCCTCTAGACTTACCACCCAAACGGCATTACACCCAAGCCCCACCTTCCACTACATAGTCAGTTACATGGGAGGCCCGAGCACTACGTTGGATTGTTAAAGCATACAAAACCCTCCGGGGTCTCTGGCTTCCTAAATAAGAATAAATTAAAAGTTTTAGGGCAGACATGGAGGTTTTCTCTGTGCTTTGTTTGGAGATGCAGAGTGCAGAAGCTGCATCGTTTTTGTTATCTGCCTTGTGGAGATCGCATCCCCACACAAGCTTCTCGTAATAAGCTTGTCTCGATCACAAAAGGCTGAGCTTGACGTGCGGCTGGTGATGTCAGTGGCGGCTGGCAGTTCTATAGACGGTGCTGAATCGCACTGTAGCATGGGCTTTGACTAATTAGTTCTTAGGAGAAACTTCATTTGATTCAAGGCAGCAAAAGAATGAAGAAGAAATAAAAACACAACACCTTCTGTCACCATGACACCATGCTACCTTTCCCTGGACATTGAGGAAGGACTAAATGAGGCTATTTCTTATAATATCAATTTATATATTGGGATACACAGCCTTGGAAACCAATGAACAAATGAAATAATGAATGAACATAGATAGATAGATGGATAGATAGATGGATAGACATTGATAATTTGTATTTGTACATAAACCTATATTATATTAGGTCACATTACATTGCACATTTCATTATATTTAATGGAGTGTGTTTTATGCATGCATGCATAATTACAAAAAGAAGACGAATCTTTGAATTTCAAGGCATTGGATTCCCATGCATAATTAAAAGGCTACAGAGTCTTTCTTGTACTTTTTTATTTTGTTTAGAAGATGTTGCGTATGAGCTGGAAGAACTTCAAAATGGCCAGTGTACCACTTTGCTTCACTGAAAGCTGATGTCATAGGTGGTACACTTTCAGTTTGTTTATATGCTTGTAGCATCAAACCACGACATTCTTCTGGAGGATAAATGAGGAAAACATTTTCAAACGTTACCATATGGAAACATTGTTTTATTTGTAATCTCTGGTGGCTCCATCACTTCTGAGCAGACTAGACCAGTCTCACTTTCAGAGGGGGTGGGTGAATGTATTATTCAATTAAATCAAACATATGTTCAATTTAAAAAAATATATCTATACAATTATTTTGGCAGAATACTCCAAACCAGTGGTTCTCCTCTGGGACCCTCAAACATTTTTTATATTTATTGCATATGAACCAAGTGATCAAGCAGGAACACTGAATACCTGGTGCAGGTGTGCTGGGGCTGGGAAGGAGCAGAAGATACGGACTGTCTGGTGGGGGGTCCAGGGAACTGGCCTCTGAAGCACTTCCATAGACAAACTGAATGAGGATCTCCATCATGCATTCAGAAGATGTGGATAAAAAGGGTTCATTTGTACATATTTAACAGAGGGAATTGCACTCCTGACCAAACATATTATTAATCCTATAACATGGGGTTAACTACGGAACATTGATATACACAAAAATCATCATTAGCAATAATACTCACACAATAATAACCTAATTCACTAATGACCAGAAAATTAAATCAACAGTAATAGTAATTCAGTCAGAGCTGCAGATGGGAAGGTCTCCCTGTCACATCTGTCGTCCACCCAACCCTTTTAGAATTGCACTTCTTATGGAGCTACACTTTGGCCTAAGAACTGAGAAGTCAGATGTGAAAAGGAAATGATGAAGATTTGGCCGCTGACAGGTCCAGCCCTGTGATTACATCTGTTACGAGTTACAATGCCGCACACAATCAGTAATACCATACGCTCCACTTTACTCCCAGAGAATTGTTTTTTTAAATCATCTGTTTTGTGTGAGTGTGTGAGTGTCCCATGACCTGTATTTGAAAAGCAGCTCTGCAAGGGGGATGGAGGGGTGGATGAAAAAATGTATTCAGTAATGCTTTACATTAACTACACCATCATAATGCATTCATGGAATATTCAGTGCATGTTCATAATGTGTGATATACTTACATGCTGCTTATGAAGATTCTATGAATGCATGAAGTGGCACTGAATGCATTATGAAGGTGCAGTTAATGTAATGGCTACCATCTATTCTTTGAATTTTAGCCAAATAATCTATGCCTAGATTTAATTTTATGTAAGATAGGGGTATCCTATCCATGAATCCAAAAAAAGCATATGGCTACATATAAATATGTAATAATTTGCACACATTGGGCTTATGTATGCATTTTTTGGTGCATTAACATAACAATGGGCTCTCGAGACATTCAAGAGTGTCAACTTTTCAGGATCAAATAACACAGTTCTCTAACAATAATACTGCAGGACACCACCCATTCCATGTATTTTTATGCATATTATATGACATTTGGAAGAAATCAGCAGGACAGCTAAAGGTGGGTAACTTTAGCAGCTCATGGAGCCCTTAGCCAAATTCAAATCACATGCCTAGAAGAAACCCAATCTTCTTGGAAAGCATATTGCGCTGTCAGTGTGTAGCAGTCCCCATCTTCTGAGGAAATGACCATCCAGACCAATCAAACCTCATTATGATGACATTGGCATTATGACAGTCTTTCGTTCCTGGAGACAAGCCCTCTGGGCTGAACAGCCCAACATGCAAACCGTATTAGGTATTGGACATGCTGTTAACAGTCCTTTCCCTGCAAGTACGCATTGCAGGGGCGATCCCTGCCTGGACGTTTTCAGTTGGACGTGACACCCACAGCTCCTACACAGCTGTATATGGTAACGCTTTACATGAACTGCACCTTCATAATGCATTCATGTTTCATTCATAAGCAGCATGCAACATCTCTTACAGCAGTGCATTCAATATGTTCATATTTTAAGCTGAGCAATGTAATTATTTCAGTCTGTTAAAGAGCCATGTGTTTGCTAGAATCATTATCAACATATATTCAGTTTTGAACTTCTGACCAATGTTGGTCTCACAGCTCTATTCTAGGTGGTTGGAATGTAGAGTAACAAATAGAAATAGCACCTGTGAAAAGCAATTCTGAGCGTATTCCATTCACTTGTATTTGTAAGAAGAAAAAAAAAACACCTGACATGTTGTTCGAACACCTTTCCTAATTAGATTTTGGTGCACTTATAATGCATGCACTACTACTTCAGCATAGACAACAAGGATCAAAACACTGGATAATGAACAAGAAAAAGCCTTAAAGCAGTTGCTACTTAGAAACAACTTCTACAGCCCCTGTTCATTTAAAAATCACCATATACAGCATATTTTTGTTCAGTAGATAGTCCATCCATCTAAATGTGACAATTTCATTCCAAAACATGACGGGCTACAAAAGAGAAAGTTTGGTTCTTAGAAACCTATCAGAACTTTAAAACAGTTTGTGGCACATGACATTCATTGGTTGAATGGTTTATGAGAACAATATTCTAAATTCATATATTCTGACTTATCATTTTGTGTTTTGGTATTTGCATATCTTGCCTATGTGGGATAAGGCAAGTTTCTCAAGTTCTGGTAATCAGAGATATATTGAACGTAAATTGAATGTAGGATCCACATTTTTTGATCCAAGATAACGCTATGTACGTTATGTTATAGCCCTATATTTACTCCACAACTGAAGTAAAATATGTACCCCTGGGATTTGAGTATTGCATTTCCTTCTGATACGGTTTGTGTTCATGAGTTTTTGATTTCATATTGATCTTAGCAGCTCTCAGTGCAATGTTACATACAGCCCCAACAATATCTTGGGGGGGTGAGATAAGGAACCAAAAGACCCACTCGGTGAATGGGTAGCTGGATTTGCACTTATTTAGTAGACACTTTTGTCCAAAGTGACATACGGTTGAGGACAGCTTGGGTTCAGAGATTAAGTTCAGCCAGTATCCCTAGAGTAAGTAGGATTAATGATGGATTCAAAGCCATGGTCTTTCAGACACAAGCACAGATCACTTGCATTTACATTTATTTTTACATTTACTGTATTTAGCAGGTACTTTGGTACCAAAGCGATGTACACGAGGCAAATAACACATTGCAAACACGCTTGCTGTCAAGGAGTCGACCAGGCATGAGTAGAGCTAGGCTGAGCTTCCAGTGGATGCCCAGGTCCATGTGTGAGCAGCATATGAGCAGAAGCTACACAACATCTGCCAAACAAAGCGGGAACCCTATAAGGCTGCGATTCAAGCAGCAGCACGTACAACATTAACATTCAGAGTAACATAGAGCGATATCAAGCTAATAGAGGAATTCCTGGAACAGCACGGTCCTGGGGGAGGAGGGGAGGGAATATGATAGCGGGATGTTTTCCAGAAGCTCATCGCACCATTGGGGAAGCACCCATGAGAGCTACACACTGCCACATGCTATATGTAATGATTCTCAAAATAAAATTCCTTATTCAAAAAAAGAGAACGAGAACTTGGTCTGTACAGTGAATTTTTCCCTCTAATCTTTACAGATAGCATTTTTAAATTAATTATAAAAAAAATATTTTTTATTTTGCAATAAAAAGGTAGCAAAATGTAATGGACTCTCGAGCTGTCAGTATTTATTTTTAAACTAAAAGTAAGTTTCTTTGCAATCATGACATGTCCAACAGTAGAGAGAAATAAAAAGTCTAAATTATACGGGGTTGAACTTGAATATAAGTCACTGTTCCATTTTGTGGTAAAACTGTTCTGGTTGATATATTTCAATTATATAAACTAATTGCATCTAATAGGTGCTTGATAGGGAATGAAATTAAAGAGAAAAGGAACAACAAAACATCTTTCCCTTTTAAGCTGATTGAATGGGATTTCTAACTGACCCTTCAAAGACATGCACACCTACTCAGAATGAAATTGCATTACATTTTGTTTATTTAGCAAAGGCTTTAATCCAAAGTGACGTCCATCTGGGATAGCAGAGCTAGCCAGTTCCTACAGGAATTGGCCGTTAAGGTCCCTGCTTAAGGGCCAAACAGGGAAATCACTCTGCTGACCACCGAAATTCAATCAATAACCTTCAGATTATTTAGTAAAACTATCACTGCTTCCATTTTTACATTTTTCCAATTTACACACCTAATATTTCACTCCAGCTATGTAGCTTAAACATCTGCTCTATGGACACAACAGCAACCCTCCTGAAACTGAACCTGTCAACCCTTTCATCTTATGAAGGACAATGATTAACATCATGTCCCTCACAGAGCTTTATTCCTGTATTCAATACCCTTCCTTCTCATTGCTGTGGCGGGCAATCAGCCATCCAAATAAACCATCACACTGCATTTATAGAACGAGGATTTAATTACAGCATCCCGTATATGACCATCGATATCAGGATGTCACTGAATGTGCCAGCTGATCAGTGTGATAACTCCACATGAATGATTGCCATATCATAGTATGATCAGATGGTCGATGGTGTCTGGCAGACAATCTCGGCTACTATGAGAGCTGCTGGTCATTATATGAATCCTCATCTGCATTACATACTGTACTATCAAGTTTAAATCAGGATAGTCTTTCTGTTATATTTTTGCATTTTAACTTCTTCCTCCTGCTGCAGACACAGAGGGACCTGTTTGCAGACACACTTAGAGCCAGCTCTGGGGTGAGAGGCGAGCAGAGCAAACAAATTTAGCATATGGTCATGCCCTGACAGGACAAAGTGACAGCTTTTTATTAGGTCTTTAGCTGGGGCTCTGAAACTGAGACCCCTGCTTAGGTTTTCACCAACTGCCACTTGCAAAGCTCAGGAAATATTCCCAATCCTCAGTAAGTGGATACTAATTTTTTTATGGAGGGTGAGCCAAAGGGAGTTTCAGCGCTGTGTACAGTACACTGCTTGATGTTTTTCCTGAAAGTGGTGAACCGAGTTAATTCCTACTGCATCCTTTGAAACATACTTTGTTTGTTTCGAGCATAATAGATCACAAAGAGACGGCATAAATCAAGACTGCTTATTTTGAAATGGAAATGTAGTGCTATTGCTCTGCTTGAGCTACGTGGCTCCGTACATTCTGCTAGGTACCGTGAGAAAGCCCTAAAACAAGTCACGTAACACCAGCGACACGCAGGCCTCTTCCTGTTTTGGTACATGTGAGATCATTTGGGGCCGGTCCACAGGGAAGTGCACTACAGAGCAAGGCAGCTCCTTAGGGCAATGAGTTGTTTTATATGAGAGATAAACCTGTTCTTCTGAAATATTGATGAAAAACCTTTGCGCTTCCAAGTAGCTGCAATCTCCTGCCCTTGTTAATGTCTCTCCTTGTGGCTGGAAAACATTTAATGAAAGCTATTAAATACTGTCACCAGAGGCATTATCTGTACACCATACATTTTGGGATGCGTCATGGTTGTCAATTCATATATTATAAAACCCACCTCTATTGTTCACTATAGCTTTTTAATATCTCTTATATTGGAAAACATTTTATATTACTACTAACTTCTCTTCCTATATGTTAAAGTTAGATATATAGCCTTAAGTTATACATCCATGGATCTTTCATATTAGGCGCACACTTTTTTGTTAAAAATACTATGAGTATCAATGCTGTATTTTATTCATGTAGTATTGATATTTATCAATGCATCACACAATTTGGGATGATTAGCATATAGCTGGTTGCCATCAATACGCAGGGCACTCTATGAGGGATGAGACAATGGTGAGTATGCAGGCCAAGCTCCAGTCCCCTTCAGTGTGTGCTGTCAAGGCCATCTGCCACTAATTTTGCTTTCGTATCCCAAAATATAATTGGTCAATGGGCTACAAGCCTAATGCCCACAGAAGCTCTCAGGGTCATATTGTTCCCCTGGTTCACAACCGTTCTGGAAGACGGACAGGAAGTGCACATCCTCTAGCCACACTCTGTCCATAGGCCAGCTCCCATCGTGTGCCAGGACGGTGCTCAAACGGGCTATATATAACTAACCTGCTCAATTAGACTTTTGGGAAGGGCAATGACTTTGAAATTAGAAGAAGGCGTTTTACGACAAGTTTGTTGGCCACATAAAAGTGATTTCTCCAATGAAAACACGTACTTAATCACACTGTACGTTCACTCTTACTTGGGAAATCAGGAAGTAGTTGAGATCGAGTCAGCAGTCGCAGTCTGGGACTGGGAGGTTTAGACTAGTGCTGAATTACATTACGCACATTACATTTTGTCCAGCCCCCAAACAATCCCTTCTCATTTCCATATGAAAAAGGGTATTACAATTCTAATTTCACTGCACCACTGAGATTCTTTAAAGTGTTTATATACAGTACAATCTGTTTAAATGCATGAGTAACATTGAAAGCAATGTCTATGAGATATGTTACCGTTAAATAAATATTATTAGATATTAAAACAACAAAAGCACTGACCGTAATATTTAATCATTTAAATATTTATTTGTATGCATTGATTTAGGATCATGACTTCCTTCTTTTTACCGTTGTAAAATGACAAATATGAGAACGGAATTATTTATGCATAGTGATTCATACGTATAGCTTTTATAATACTTTTATATGAATATACTGTGCATATAGTTTTGTTTATAATAGTTATGCATTGTGTTGCTACAGTGATATAGTGTATTAAAACATTCTGTCACATTTCTCTGAGCACTTATGCACATGGCAACAAAGCTGAAGATGGCATATGCTACTTTTTTGCCTCTAGTCAATTACCTTGTGTGTATGTTGGTGTTGCTGAAGTCAAAAAGAAAAAGCCCAGCGCAAAAGCCTATATTACATGATCACATTGGGTTATTTAATCTGATAGTCCTTTTAAATAAAATGTAATTTAATCTAATATTGGATCTCTGCTGAATAGTGTGTCACTATTTGAATTAAGGGCTTTGCGAGTCTCTCAGATGGATCATTAAAAATTCAGGCCTTCTTTTTAAAGTAGACCATGGAAATAGCTGTTTTATAAGTCTTATCCTTGGTTTATTAAAAATAATACTAAAGAAAATGAAGGAATTACTAAACTTCCATTTTAATTCACATACAGTTTTTCATATTTATCAGGTCAGATTTTGGTCACGTTGAGTAAAACATGGTTTTTGCGCTTCCAAAGTCTGCCTATATGTTGTAGGAAAACCTTATACAGTAGTGTGGTGAATGACCACAACATTTCATTATATGCTTTAAGGAATATACATAATGGAAACATCTGACAATATCAAGGTCCAGAAATGGAAAAGGACTGCTCTGTAGCTTTAGAACCTGAAATGCTGTTAGAGGTGTCTTGGAGTGTGTGCAATGGCATGTTGGACCAATTCTCCTATTGACGATTCACTCAGTCCAGTTTTGTTGATAGATAACCTAAAATCAGGCTTCATCATCACATGTTACATTATTGGCAACAAAAACAGGCCACTTGTATTCCAATGACGAATGTTCTTAAAATTTCACAGAAATTATTTTTTTGGAAATGCTTTTCAATTCTTTGAGAGATGACGGGGTTACAAATTTTACTTCACACTCTGTGCTGCAGGACTTCCCATAAAGGTTCAGTGTTGTCATTGACCATAAAAACAATTTGCTCATGATGCCAACCTTAAATTTGTTTAGCAGTGTGTATGTGGGAACACTGCTTGCATCTGGGCCCATAAAATGGCCTCATATTCTTTGGCTGTTAAACAACCATGCAGAGCAATCATGGAGCCTAATGGTTCCCGTGAGTTGACTGGCCGTTACAGATCGCTCAGTGTGTAACAGCTGGCTGCAGACATGGATGAGCTGAAAGCATCCTTTAGCTTTAACGTAAATCTGTTTGGATACATGAATACTGTGACGATAACTCATCAGAATGCATTATTTATTATTTTTTATTGTTTCGTTTTTCCATTTGCTCAGGGGTCCATGTTGTCTATTGGCTTGTGTATGAATCTTGTGCCCTAGATATAAGTTGTTAGCAGGTACCATAATTTCTAGCTTGATGAAGCTCAGGGAGTACATTTTTATTGACACTGGGTCACAAAGGTGTTCATTGAGCTCTGTGTAATTTTAAGGTTATACTGCTGTAATGCTTGGCAATTATCCTAAGTGTTTACCCTGGTGAGTCTGACTTGTGGGCCCTAATGCATTTGCCTACGCGTGTCTATGACCGATGCACCTGTAATTTTGGCCCTGGCTATTTGGAGTCTCCTAGCTGTTTTAAAGATTGTGTATTTAAGTGCTGTCAACTCTTCACTGGCATTCAACCTAATATTACACACTTTAGCATTTATGTGTAATTTAGTGGCAGTTAAAGTCTTTTCTCATGTGGTGTTTCCCTGATTTAGTCTGTCACCACGCAGAATTGCCCACTAAAATTTGGTTTGGTGAATGTATATCTTGCCCGATTGAGTCATTCAGTGTGCATGGTACCTTGGACCTGGCTTCATGCTCACCATAACTTTGAGCTGGATAAACAATTATATATTTGCAGATGGAATAACAGATTCCTTTAAAAACATAAAACCATGAGGATAAATATTCACCAGATATTCTCTGGTATAACATAATTTAGTTTAACAGACTCAAAATCTTCTCTATGGCACCGGTCTTGCTGTCCCCGGAATACAAGGTTGTTTTGGCCAAAAATTATGTAAAATCAATAGCATGGAAATCATTGGCTGCCAACCCGACTGCATCCTACACATTACAAAAGTTCTATGGAATATTCTTCCAAAACATGAAATAAAATAATATTTGTTGAAAATAATGGATAAAAGTTAATGGCAGGATAATATTTTGTAATTATTAAAAAAAATCTGTATGCTTCAGAGTGCAAATACAGTGTGGTCATTATTTAACAAATCTAATATGATGTGATTAAGGAATAGATTGTCCACAGCTACATACTGTAGCTGATGGCAGCTAATTGAAAATTTTCAGATATTTACTATTACCATGAAAATTTTCCATTTGATTTTTCATAAAGATAAAGAAAATATCCTGAAAGGTTATGGAATTACTTTCTAAATGAATAGATGGTCTATCAAATGGCAGTAATATTTTATACCACACGCTATTACGTATTTACTGTCATGTCACTACAAGTGAAGCATTTATATGAACCTGGTGGACCAGGATTATTGAAGAAAAAAAAAATGAATCAGAAGATCATGGTGACCTTGTCTGTTTTAGCTTACTGTTTGTTGTTTGGCAAAGTTCTTCTGTTCTGACACAGAGATCAACAATAGCAGTAATTTTTAAACATTTTAAAAATAAAAAAATAAAAGCATTTAAAGCAAGGTCAGGGCATGTGAATCAAGTTAGGGTTAGAAGAACACAGTTTGGGGTAGACTGAGGACTGGGGATCAACTGTAAGGCCAGAAACAGAGAAGAGAGAAACACAAGAAAACAAAACACAACTAGAGGATGTTTCGGCAAAATATATAAGTGTAAGTATCTGAGCAACTTTCACAAGGGCCAAATTGTGATGGCTAGATGACTGGGTCAGAACATGTCCAAAATGTCAGGTCTTGGGGGGTGTTCCCAGAATGCAGTGGTCAGTTCCTACCAAAAATGGTCCAAAGAAGGCCAACTGGTGAACCAGCAATGGGGTTATGGGTCCCCAAGGTTCATTGATCTGCATGGGGAGCAAAGGCTAGCCTCTCTGGTCTGATCCCACGGAAGAGCTACTGTAGCACAAATTGCTGAAAAAATGAATGCTGGCTATGATACAAAGGTGTCAGAACACACAGTGCATCACAGCCTGCTGCGTATGGGGCTGCGTAGCTGCAGACTGGTCTGAGTTCCCTTGCTGACCCCTGTCCACTGCCGTAAACCCCTAGAATGGGCATGTGAGCATCCGAACTAGACCATGGAGCAACGGAAGAAGGAGGTCTGGTCTGATGAGTCACGTCTTCTGTTACATCATGTGGACGTCTGGGTGCATGTGCGCCATTTACCTGGGGAAGAGATGGAAGCAGGATGCATTATGGAAACAAGGCAAGCTTGCAGGAGCAGTGTGATGTTCTAGGCAATGTTCTGCTGGGAAACCTTGGGTCTTGGCATTCATGGGGATTTTACTTTGACACGTACCACCTATCTAAACATTTTTGCAAACAAAGTGCATTCCTTCATGGCACGTATTCCCCGACGGGAGTGGCCTCTTTCAGCAGGATAATGCACCATGTCACACTGCAGGAATGGTTTGAAGAACATGAAAACGTGTTCAAGGTATTGACTTGGCCTTCAAATTCCTCAGATCCCTATCTGATCGAACATCTGTGGGATGTGCTAGACAAAAAAAAAGTCTGATCCATAGAGGCCCCACCTCACAATTTACAGGATCCATATTCATCAAGCCTAATAACTGTTCTTATCATTCATTGTGACACATTCATAAAGTGTTATAAACATGGCTATAACTATTTATAAAAAGGAATAACACAGTATAGTCACATTATAGTCCTTAATGCTTATACTGGCCATTGTAATACATTATCAGAGTATCTACAGTGCGTTATACACAAGAGCTTTGTAAAGCATTCATAATGCATAATATACACTCATCTAAAGGATTATTAGGAACACCTGTTCAATTTCTCATTAATGCAATTATCTAATCAACCAATCACAT
>JAODKN010000037.1:22715440-22741451 GCA_026774425.1 Petrocephalus zakoni
TTAAGGCAGTTCTGAAGGCGAAAGGGGGTCAAACACCGTATTAGTATGGTGTTCCTAATAATCCTTTAGGTGAGTGTGCATGGCTATAATGTGTTATGCCTTTTGCCAAATATGTATAGCCATCTATATAATGTTTTATGACTGCATTATCATTAGTTATGAATGTGTTTATAAATGACTATATGGCCTTATGTAAAGTGTTAGCAAAGTAACTTCATGGGTGTCTTTTTTCCATTACAGAAACCCCACAAGGCTTAGTAGTCAGACTTAAGAGGCAATTAGTTTTAATTCTTGCTCATTGTCTCGATTAAATCAGATTGCTTGTTCATAATGACAGATATCAATACAGATGAGTCTATCAAGAGCGGCTATAGTACTGTGACTAGAGGTTCACTTTAACAGCATATTGCTGGATTTTAAAACTGTAATCCGTTGGCATTTAATTTAGGAATATTAACCAAGTATTGGGGCGATCTAAAAGCCCAGTGGCAATTTAATGCCGGAGGCCGTACAAAGCCAGGGATTCAATTAAACCCATTAGCCAAAACTCCACGCTGGAAGGGACACTAGGCCGCTAACTAATTGTGAAAAGAAGCCCCCTCCCTCTGTCCCAGCAAGCCGGGAGTAATGTGCCTGATGCTGTGTATAGCCGCAGAACGGGAGAGGAATTGCGGTATCTGTGCTGTTATCTGTAGAGTTAATGTGGATTTTTATCAGTGTTTACACTGCGGCTTAGGCTTGTGAGCACACACTACTTCCTTTGAATCTATATTTTACTCATTTTATTTGAGAGAATAATTTTTTTTGATCAATCATTTGTTTAGTCCAGTGGTTTCCAAACTTTTTTTATGAGAACCTACTTTTTAAAAATGACCCATTTCACAATAGAATATAAATCAATAGAAGAGCCACTACGTGCATGAAAGAGTTCCTGGTCATTTTACTGCCATTTTTCGAATCACCTTATATTATCTTGAATTGGTAAATCAGTCATTTCAAAGAGATATAGCAGTCCCCCGGTATCCGTGATTTCAGTAACCACAGTTTGTTTATCCGCTGTTTACCATCATCAAAAAAAAAGAATAAAATGTGTAGCAGTGTGTTTTGTCCCTTTGTGCTTTGAGGAGCATAAAAAGCATGACTTCATTGCTTCCTCATCCCTTAATACAGCTATACAGTACTGTATAATAATGTAAAATGGTACAATATAGGCATAATAAGGTCTGAACCTCTGTAATTTTTTATATATTTTTGATGTGGGTTCTTTATTTTATATTTTATATATATACACATAATTTCTACCTGTAACTGAACTGTAGCGGGTCAAATTCCAACGACGTATTTAGTTTTGAGTACATTCAGCCTTCGGGTGCGCTATATCCTTTGTCATGCATTGATGCTCTACACAGTTCTGGCATGCCAAAGTATGTAAGTAAATACTTATATCACCAGACATAAGCAACCCTATTGCACATGTGCTTTCTGCAACTTGCACCTTGAAAAGCCCTTTGGAAATGAAATACTGTACATTTTTACAGAACTATATGGAAGTATTCAGATATTTTCTGTTGTGTGCAGGTCTCTCTGTTCCCATTTCTGATACCATCCAGGAACTGCACACCTTGACAAGTTGCATTTGGCATGCATTTCAAAGCATAGTTTGTATACTGCATATCCAATCCCATCAAAAAAAGCAAAGCAAGTCATGCCAAAAAAACCTTGAAATCTGTTTATTTACTTTTTTTCTTTTCTCCATTCTCTTGAACGAATGCCAACTGAATCTGTAATTTATTGCATTTGGTGCTAACGATTAAGCCACATGTTCTTGTCAAAATCAGACTTGATGGAGAAAATACCTCCTTACATGGCGCATCATTGTTCTGTTCATATGCCATTTATTACTTTCAAGATAGACAGCTGGATGTGTTTCTGGTGATAATGTCCTCGTCTGGATTTATAAAAGGAGAAATGGGGGGGACTGGGTGGGGGGGACTGCACCATGATTCGCAGAAGCCTGGAAAACAATTCATTAACACATGGAGAGTGGTGGATGGTCACATTGTCCCAAATATAATGACAAACGGAGACATGTCTAGCCTGAAAATCCCCCACCCTCCCTTCTGGTAAAACTAATATTTTCATAGAGTGCATCAGGAAATCTGTGGGGCGCTCAGTGGCAGAAGGGCCAGTGCTTGATATTTGGAAAAGGACATCATTACTGGATATAGCCACACAATGGTGATATTAGCAAACCTCTGACCTGGCACTGTGACCATAACCCTCTGACCAATGATATTTCCCCCTTGTCTCCTCACTTTAGATAACAAGTTATGTCATTTTACCTCCTTTGTGGGTGGTTGAGAACCAATTACCAAATGGACAGTTGTGAGCATGCAGTCTCATACAGCTACTGTTGGAATTTTTTTTTAATGAGAATGCTGTCAATCATTTGTTTCCTTTATGTGACGTTTGCTACATACATACAGTTAGCCAATGAAATGTGTTGACTGTGTTGAAAGTGTTTGTGGAAAATGAGTGAAATCAATAAGAAAGTGTAAGGACATTTGCAAGCGAAAACTTCTGTGCTACAGAGAAGACTGTGAATATTAAGTGGCATAAAAAAAATAAATAATAATAACAATAATAATAATAATAATATAATAAGCTGTGTGTAGAGGTTGGTGTACTCCGAAAAGCTCTTCAATACTCAGCAGCTATACAGATCTAATCATAACACTCTGGTCTTTGATGATTTGATTTGTAGTTTGATTTAATAAGCAAACAATAATATCCTAAAATAATTCAATCATTCTGGCAAATGTTAGAGCTGTCCAGTAGGAAAGATGGTAATTAATTTCATTAGGCATGAATCATCCATTTTAGCACACAGATTGGTCTTTTAAAATGTATCTGAAATTAATTGTGAGGTGAAGTTTCCATTCCGTATTGAAACTGATAACTGGGGTCTCATGAATTTTTTGGCCATGACCCAGATATGTTAACAATTATACTTACACAAAATGCCAGGAACATGACTGTATACCACCATGAGAATGGCGAATAAACTTCTGAATTGGATTTAGTAGTTACAAATAACAGAAAATATGCCCAATCAATTTATTTTAAGCAAGTTCAGTGTCAGAAGACTGATGTAATATATTACTCTGAAACAGTCATGATTTTTGGCTAAATTAACAAAGAAAATATATTTTTTCTGATAATTCATGGAGGGATCTATACTAAAATTATATTTTTATTCAATTGGATTTTAATTTTTTTTTCAGTCTACAACTATCTCAATATAATAGAGAACATATAACATCTCAACAACTAGGTGCCCTTATCCCAAGCCGGCTACTATGCTGCATGAGAGTCACACAGGAAAAAAAAAATCGGAATCCAGCTGGATGTTATCTTTGTGATGCTTTGAAAGATTTTTGCACTGGATAATGTGGACATGTTAAGCTTAATTAAGGGACAGCAGTATTATTACACGATGTCAGTAGAAGGTGCATCTTGAATCTGATGAACGTGAATCAATCGACAGTGGTAATGAATCAACCGCACATCGCTGTGTGACTTGGAGCTTAGTGTGTTTCAGAGGGCGAGGAGGTGACGGGTGCAGTACATTAAAACTGCAGGCTGACTTTTTAGGACAGATCTTCACATGTGCCACTGGTTATATAGTTGAAAATCCATCCATCCATTTTCGGAATCCTGTTCAGGGTTGCCCGGAGCCTATCCCGGATGGGGGGCCAGCCCATCGCAGGGCACGGTCACACACCAGCCACTCACACATGCACACCTACGGGCAATTTGGTAACTCCAATTAGCCTCAGCAAGTTTTTCGACTTTGGGGGAAAAGCGGAGTACCTGGAGGAAACCCCTGAACACAGGGAGAACATACCATATCCACACACATGGGGCCATGGCAGAGACTTGAACCCTGGGCCCAGTGCTCACGACTGCACCACCATCTGCCCTAGTGGAAAATCCCACAGGTATGTTAAAGTTAAAGCACAGATCTCTGCATGTTTTACATTTCAAAGAATGGAAAACACACATTTATACGTAGAGAAGTTGTAAGACAACATTTCCTAATGAGTAACATTATAAAATGGGTAAATGAGTGTACCTGTCCTTTTCTAGGACACACAATGCATATTTGCAGTAATGCCTGTGTCAATTTCAAAAGCCTTCCTTCCAAATGATATTTGTATTTTTATTACATTTAAATATTTTATGTTTATGTTTTTGCAAAAAATACAATAATAATTACAATAATAAAATCTGTTTAAAAAGTATCCAGACCATTCAAATCAAATTTGTCCAATTTATTCACATCTCTTCAAAGGTGAATATTTTTGTCTCAACTAGAAGCCAGGAGCCATAATCCTGAGCAGGAACTATACTTGCTTTAATGTTGGACCCATAATTCATTGTGATTCTTCTTTAACTGCCCTCATTTCTGTTGTTGGTCAAATTTTGGATTAACTGCTTAAATTAATATTTATGCAGTCGTATTAAGAGTATCATTTGTCTTCAAAGCCACAGAGAAAAAAGAAATAGAAATAGGTTAATTAAATAACTTCTTTTTTCAGAACATCTTCAAATCACAGTCTCTGTATTTTCAAACTTCTTATAGCATGGCCTATTAACACTTAGGAAATTAGGTCAATCTGTGTTTTGGCCAAGTCCCCATGGAGCATTTTTTGAATGCTACAACTGTCTCTAGTGAGGGCACAATTACTATATAATATACAAGCTCAATGGTCATTTGAATATAGAAAGACCTTAGTGAAGAAGATACAAATGTTCTATTCGAACAAACACGTAAAAATGATGCATTGCCTGCAGCTGATATTGGTATTTATCTTGTCATTATAATCCTTCCCAACATCCTTCCTTCCATCTTTATTAGAAGCTTGGTAGGACAAAAATATCTACAAGTATGAAGGATGCTCAGTAATAAAACAAATGGTTGTGATCGTTCTTATTTTCCAAATGATTAGCTTGCACAGAAATAAGATCACTGGCCATGAAACTGATTAATAAGGCTGAAATTAATAGCATATTTATAGCCTTTATGTTCTTAATGAAAGTTTGATGTGGGTTCTAAGAAAAGGGTGAATTATCATTTGAGCTCATCATTATTTTGTAGAATTATAATATGGTCTGTAATTAACCAGTCTGCAGCATCCTAACTTGGCTTTCCTGTAAAGTCTTTATTTATATAATATTATGGGTATGAAGTTAGTCTGCACCCAGTCCATGTGAGCAGTGTGCTGCTGAGGTACCACCCCCTGCGCGGCTGCACTCAGGTTCCCATCCCTGGGGTGGCTTGTCATGTGGTGGTGTACAGCATCACGCTTCCACGGTGTATGGCCCCTTACCTATATATTTTTGTACATAACTGCCATGGTATCCATCCATTATCCATTACTGTTGAGTGATTAGATAAGCAGTTACTGTCAATTCTTTTAATTAAATTATGCACACATACACATGCTAGATGTTTTAAAGTGTCCTTACTTGTGGGAATACATTTTTTTCCCAAATGATTCTTAGAATAATCCAAATAAATGAGGGTAGTTATAAGTATAGCATATATAATGAAATATATATATAATGTTTCAGAATTGATAAATGGATTCTGTTTGTGGAACCACCAGGGCTTGTAGACATGCTGTTTGATTTTATATGTTCATCCATCTTCCATAGTGTTTATCCAACGCATGGCCGTCGTGATTCTGCAGCCTATCCAAGCAGGGAAGCCTATATCCGCACACACTCACATACTGCTGGAAATTCGCAGATGCAGATTTACTTTGCTTTGCTTTAGACTGTGGGGGGAAACTGTAATACAACTGGGGAAATCCATGTGGTGATGATAATGCGAGCCCATAACACTGGGAGTGTGATGCTATGGATTGTGTCAATCCGCCATTTAATCATGAGCTGATACTTCAGTGCACTTTTTCTTATATGGATTGACTCCGAAAGAAAAGCCCTTAATGTTTCTTGTGTCTCTCCTTGAGAGATGGACCAAATAAAGTGGTTTCATATAAATATTAAAAACAATTTCCCCTTTTTTGTAGATTACCGGTTTTCATCTATTGCTATAATGTGCGCAAAACATTGGTGTTTTAAAAGCTGGTGAAAGAAATAAAAATAAAATACATATGCTCAAAAGTTATACCAAAGTATGACTTTTTTGTATTGGTTTTTACCAAAGTAGCTTCATACTGCAGCTAAATAAAGGCACATGATTTGCAAGCCGAACCATAGACTTATGAGAAAATTAGCATTAGCGTATCATGCAAATTCTACATTTTATAAACCTCATTATGATTCCACAATTTAAAGGAACATCAGGTATAGGGGGATATCAGAGATTTTTTATGAGATCTGAGGGTGAGGGGTAATGAAATTCTCAATGATAGTTTTTAAAGGTTTTCAAGATATCAGTGAAGCCTGCTCATATCCACACATCAGCTATGTGTGACACTGCTGAAATTTTGTTACATAAAAATATGCTGAGTATGTTAAGATATCTGCCTAGCAAAGGATGTTGAAGTGGTGTTAAATCTCAGCAGGCCTTTATATGTTAGAAAGGAGTTCAGCTAATCTCATGAGATACCACTAGGGAAAAAAAGCACATTTGCCATACTCACAAGCTATTCCTGCACCATGATGTTCCAAGAACCAGTTTATAAGTTAATATCATCATACTTTTTATTCTTGTTAACAAAAATTCAGATTGCTGATTGAGACCTTTCTGCTGGAAACTAATCTTCAGCTGTAACGACAAAGTTCACCGCAGTGCTTTTTTAGAGATTTCTTTTGCAGCAAGTAAGCCACAAGTCAGCTGTGTCCATTGTCAGGATTGTGTTTGTCATCTCCGTGAATGCGAGCATGCAGTGCAGTGTGTCTCCCTCCGTGTGGCCTAGAAAAGGCCTCAGGCTTTTCAGGATCCAGTATGAAATATGTGCTTATAGAAGACGGATTGATGGATTTCTGCGAGTTTTAGAACAAGTGTACCCCACACTTCTAGAAATATTTGCAGAGTATAACATAAAGCATGGGGTGCAATAGTGACCTTTTAGTTCTGTAAAATTCCTTTCAGCTGTGAACAATTTTTTTATATCCACAAATTGACGCCTGGTCTCTGTGGTCTGCAGCAGCCTGTCCAGTACAGCAGGCTCCACATCGACAGCCTCTTGATGCGATGTGCACCCTCAAAAATTCAAGTTGGACCATGAAACATTTCGGACTTAATATTGCCATCATTGTCATAAAACACAGTCACTGTTAAATGCATGCGCATGTATAACTTAACACTGATTGCTAGCATTTAACATTAAAAACAAAATACACAATAAAACCTGGATTGCAGACATTTTACATTGCAGGTTTCAGTTTATCATTGTATCAGGTATAGATCAAATTATTCAAATTTTGACACAGATATTTTTTTAGGGACTTTTACTAAGGACAACATTTCAATGATCTCTATAAAACGATGGTGTTTCTGAAACACCCTGAAAGAATAAATTAGAAAAACAATCAAAACAAAATTAGCAGAAATGAGCAGCACAGTGGCATAAAATTTGTTCCCTTGGCCTTCTTTTCGTGTCCTGATGAGTGTGAAAGTTATGAGGTGAATCTTATTTAAGCCAATCTTCAGACCATCGGAAGATGTCAGTGTCTGGTGCATTATCATGGCTCATTTAGTTTTCCAGCTAGTTAATTGGTTAGATATTTAATGAGTTTTAACTAGTGGTACGACTTTTCTAGTCTTCCAAGGGTATCCATATGAGCAAAGAGAAGAGCCTTATGGCAAATAATGTTGATTTTATAGCCTCTGTGGTCAATTTGTGTCTTTGGACTATTTTCTGATTAAAATTCTGAAAACGAGCCACGTTGTCGCCTCGCGCCCACGCGGATAGGCTTTCCTTCTCTGCACTGCTGTCTCTATATCTGCTGCTTGCATGACTTTCCTCACTCACATTTCTTCCCACAGTCCAACAATATGAGGTTCGGAAAATTGGTGTCTCTAAATTGGCCATAATGTGTGCCCTGTAATGGGCTGGCATCCCATCAGGGATGTGCCCTGTAATTCGATGTTTTTTTTTGTTATGTTATTATTATTATTATTCATGTTACATTATACAGGGGGTGGTAATATTATATAATACTTAGAGAATTTCCGTTGATCTCCACAACTGAATGTCTAGTTTGTTGAGTTTATGCTTCTCGTTGTCCGCACCCCACCCTCAGCATCTTTGGTGGTGTAAAAGCCTCTTGCTTAGCAGTATGGAAAAAGGGTCCAAAGAACATGACCAGACACCCAAATGCTTCGAGCAGGATTTTACCTTCTATAGACAACTGACTGAAATGTCAGGAGCTTGTGTTTTAGCATTAGCTGAGTTTATGTAAATGAGGGGATCCCAACCTTTTTCTGAAGCCCAATAGAATGGGCAGTGCGGGGGGGGTCAGCTTGGGTCCTGAAGATAACAGCAGGTTAGGGGTTAGGGTTAGGGCCGAGGGTAGCAGGGCTACAAAATATGTACAGTATGGAACAAATTACATTTTTCATGGATCATGGTTATTTCTTTTTATATTCGATACAACCCCGTAATGTTTACGACGTTTGGCGACTCCAGACTCAATGATCTGTGTCACTGTCCACGGGCCGGATGGAAACCCCTAATAGAAATGAATGAAATGTCGCCCACAAACATGCAAATGAAAGAAAAAATAGCAGACATTTAAACGTAAACGAGCGTGTCACTCCAAAGGCTGCCTTGATTTTCCGTCCATTCATGTTTGCTGATTGAAGTGAAATGCGAAGCTGTGTAGGGAACGCACCGCAGAGATTGATTTGGCATACGAGGCATTTTGGCATTATGAAGATCCTGTAAAGCATACTGTTTATTGTTTAATTGCAAAAATGCAAAAAAAAAAAGGCAGGTAAAGGAGTCATCTGTATGTTATGCACATACTGACATGTGGCCATATCAGTAGGCCATGTTTCAGGCTAATTCCAGAAGCTTCCATGTAAACTAGCTATACCCTTTAGTGTCAGGCAGGCAGATAAGAAAAGGTGAGACGGTGGTATGTAAAAGGAACCATTCTTATCTTCAACAGCAGTGCATGCAGCACCGATTCCGGAGTGGGAAACGGAATGGATATATACAGTAAAATCACTCATTTTCAGAGAGTAACTCAATGGGCGGTCCGTCACAGGGCACATAATTACATCATCGGCGTAATTTAAAGACAGAAATTCAACTCTCTGCATGTTTCTGGAGTGTGAAAAGAAATCTGTGTCAACATGGGGAGACCATGCAGCCGCCACACATGGAACAGGATCCACTTACATAATATCACATTCCACAGAAATGCTGCCGTGTTGCGAGGTACCAAAGAAAAATGATCTTTTACAGTCACACTTTGTACTGGTCTTCAGTGTTCGTATCGTATGTACAAGCCATGAAAAACGTTTGGTGTTTCTGTTTCAGTGTCAATCATTAATATAAGTCCTATCGCGTCTTGAGTCTTACCTAGATGCCAGTCGGTTTCATCCCACCCACTGGCTGTTGTAGAGATCACGCCCCTCTTGTAGCACATGGGTTTGTGAGAAGCTCTGATTTCTGAGAAGACTTTTTCTCGACACCACTCACTCTATCAACATTTCATTTCTTGCACCTGAGCTCCGCCTACACACAGAGTGCCCTTTCTCTCTCTCTCTCTCTCTCTCTCTCTGTCACCTGATTAGCATAGTTGTCACTTTTGGTGTGAATTTAGCTGTCCTCTGCGAGCATTTCAAGGTGTGGGATCTTTTATTCTGGAGTTTGGATGTGGAGAGCGGAGCAGGCTATTAGAGCTTCTGATCTGTGTCACACTATGAGAGAGTAACATTTAGGCCAGCTGGGTAATCACACTGTGATTCCTTCTTCGTTGCCTTGTAGGAAGTGCATTTGAACATACTGTGGGAATTGTGCAATACTCCATGGATTTACAAGCATCGTTGAATTTGATTATTTGTAGGAGCAAAACTGACACATTTTGCTTGAGTTCTGGTAGCATATGGTGCCATGTGATGGTTCTCATTCATTGCCTTAACCTTTGCTTTTTGTAACTGAAGTATATAAAAGCTGTACTGTGAATAGTTTGATATTAATTTTAACAATTGGGTTTACCGACTGAATGACTAAACAAAGAAAAAATAAATGCATAAAAACATAAATTCTGCATACTTTTTTTGCATCCATCACAGTAGAAAAACACAATACTATATAAAGTAGAATTTATTTATATCTGATAGACTGTGAGGGTACGGCTTGGCTTGTAAACAGTATGTGGAGCGAATGTGGGTGTAGTGCGACTTTTATTGTAGGCATTCATTTGTTATAACAAAGGAATAGATAAGTGACTTTGTTTCTTAGATGGTGTATCCGTATTGAGTGGGAGGCGTAGCTACTGCTGGCTGACCTGCTTGACTTCTTTCCCTTTGAGATCCAGTAAAAATTATGTGCCCTAAAGCTGTCATTAATACTCACAGTTGCTTACTTTAGTTTCATCTTTATTTTTCTTATTTTCCCAGCTTTCCAATTTGTATTTTGGCTGTAGCTTTGAGTGGTAAATAAGGGGGGGGGACGTGTTTGTTTGAATCTCCTACATAATGATTCCCCTTTTCTTAGCTTAGCTCTGATGTTGAAATCAAAACTAAAACTCTCAAAATACAAGCAGACTTCAGTCCTTCTGATGTCTGCTTGGAGGCAATGCTACACGCTAAGCAGACACAAACTCCTACTCATTCAATGAATGAAAATTCTTACATATGGACAATGACTGACAATTATAGATTAATTTATGCAGACGATTTTAAAATCTACATCTTCCTAGGGATTTTTCATTAGCAGTATTCAGGTTGAGGTTGTTAAGACACATATATTGTTAAAAAATATGCATTTATTACATAAATTGTAGCCTGTATATCCTTGCAGTGTGGCACTGAGAATGTTTTTTTTCATAGTTTTACTACTTCAACAAGATATAAAACAGATTTCTCTTATATGTGTTTATCCCATTTTTTCCCATTTTTCATCTTGAAATTGCACTGTATTTATTTATTTCATATCCTTTAATGCAGGTGTCTAACAGGCAGTGTCTCAAACACATGCATATACGTTATATTGCAGGCATATACTCCTTGAATCTTGTGCTTTCTGACTCCACTAGTTATCTGGAGCTGCTCTGAGTCTGTGACATATTACAAGAGCACATTAGCTCCAAGAATACTTGGCAAGCTACCAGTGCTGCAATCTGCTTTGATGTATTAGTGCTACAATGCTCCAGGGAATCAGACCAAGGATTATTTAGGTCAGGGGAATCACTTGGAATGAAGACCAGTATATGTATGGTCCTTCCTGGGCTGATTTGGACATATTCAATAAAAATAAAATTCTTTTTTTTTTCTTAAATACAATATTAATTAACTAGATCACCTTAATTGAATTAATTGTGGAAATATTTCCAAAAAAGTTGGGACACTATGTAAATGTAACAGGATGCAATGATTTACAAATCATGTGAATCCACATTTGATTGAAAATACAACAAAGGCGAAAATATAAAATCCTGAAACTGAGAAATGTTGCTGTTTTACGGCAAATATGTGCTCAATTTGAATTTGATGCCAGCAACACGTTTCAAGGTTGGGACGGGGCAGCAAAAGATTGGGAAAGCTGTGTAATGCTGAAACATTAAATACTGGATTATATGATTTGCAAATCGTTCCATTCTGTTTTATTTACATTTATTTGCATTTTACAGAGTGTCCCAACTTTTTTGGAAACAGGGCTGTACTGCAGTAGCAGATCCAGATTAGAAAGCATGACGGTTTTGTGGTAACTTAACTGAAACCATATTTAGCACACTGCACATTAAAAACAAGCTTGAAATGAGCTGTGACAAGCATGATAAGCTATTATAGCTCAGAAATTGGCAGGGGGATCCGGGTAAGTGTCTAGCACTTATACTTTTACAAGTGACTGCTAGGCACAGAAATGTGTAGGTCTGAAAGCATGGTTAGCTGTCTTCAGAATTGAACATGGCTTAAATAAATTGTCTGGCAAGCCTATTTCAGTGAAATAATAAGTTATGATGTGACATACTCCCCCATTGGTTATGGGGTGGGGGAGGGGGTCGTTTATGAAATACGATTAGACAGAAAAATTTCACTCGCATATCGCCAATACTTAAACATATTAAATAACTATGGAGTTTGAGCGACCGGGTTTTGCGTCATGTCCTGTGTGTTTGAGCGACCGGGTTTGCGTCATGTCCTGTGTGTTTGAGCGACCGGGTTTTGCGTCATGTCCTGTGTGTTTGAGCGACTGGGTTTTGCGTCATGTCCTGTGTGTTTGAGCGACCGGGTTTTGCGTCATGTCCTGTGTGTTTGCAGATTGTTGTTCACCATATTTGCACCAGATTCCTCTAGCAGTCTAACGGCATGCGGCTGAGCGAATCGGTGACCGTAAAGCATATGAGTGTGTGCCTGCTGATGGACTGACATCCCATCCAGGACATGTCGTGCCCAGTGCATCCTGGGATACTCGTCTGCTATATTCTATTGCCAGAATGGATGAGGGGTTGTCAGAGATGGCATGATGCCTATTCATTTTTAATAGCCAATGGTTGTACACAAATCTGTATTTGTGATCATACCACAATAGTAAACTTTATCCCTTTATTGTACATTTTTTTGTGCACCATTTTTACTCTACTAATCAAATTAGTCTATTTGAATCGATTGCAGAAATGGCACTTGGTGAACACTTCCACATTAGAAAAAAAGTACTTTGCTGAAACTCTCTGTTCTCTGTTGCTGTTCTCTGTAGGTATAGCTTGAAATATAAATCAATGAAATTGAATGGAATAGATTATTAATTCTAGTTGTATTGAGCCAGTGCCAGTCCGCGTACTGGGAGATAGGTGGCCATCTCCCAAGGCACCAAATGGACTGAACATACTGTATGGATGTGCACTGCAACTTCTGCTTAAATTTAAAACCATGTCAGCCACTTCCTCTACTAGATCCCCAACCACAATCGTCCAGATGTTTCTGACTGCTATCAGTTTGGACCCCGCACCTCGCCCTCCCTCTCCTTGCCGAGACGCACTAATGGGTCTGTCTTGTGCTCTTCGTTCTAGTCGCAGCGACGTGTTACCTTCCACCTGCCCGACGGTTCCCAGGAAAGCTGCAGTGACAGTGGTCTAGGAGACCACGAGCCGGTGGGCAGTGGAACGCTCCTCTCACATCCTCTCCCTCTGGTTCAGCCGCAGGAGGACTTCTACGAACAGGCTTCACCCGACAAACGGACTGAGGCGGACGGCAACTCCGACCCCAACTCTGGTGAGTGCCATGCTTGTGCGACCTTCCTTTGATACAGATAGGTGATTTTTACAGAACCTACCTGAGGTCAGCAAAGGCAAGGAAATCAGTTTCTACTCTACTGCATAACTTCCGATACTTGGTCTTTGTATTAAATATATACATTATATCCAAAGTGTATCATTTTTAAATGGAAAAGTGTTATACCATCAAACTGCAATGCTGTAAGGCATTTCAAATAAAAATCTGTCAAGATCATCTTGATATTACGGCCATGTTCCAGTCTCATGTGAGTTTCACATAATTTTTATTCAAATAAAAGCATCTATTTCATCATTTTTATGCATAATTTCATCTAGAAAATTGGGTGGAGGGGGTGAGCAATTACCTAGTTTTGTTCAACAGATGATCAAAGGTAACTTTATGATAAACTCCAAAATTCTTTACATTGCACCGCTAAAGTTTTTAATTAGTTTTTAATTATTAATTGTATTAAATATTGTTTTGGGCTTTCTTGAACTCTTGACATGCTGCTACTTCATGCCAGGTACAATTCTCTTTTTACACTGGCTCGGCACCTTGCACGCTTGTCGGGCGATGATTTCCCAGCTGTAGGCTGAATGCTAAACGTACTTCCAATGGGAAATGGCCCTGACCCGTTCCTGACTTTTTGTCATCGTGGAGTAAAGAGCAGGAAGACCTTGCCTAAGGTCACGGTCCAGTTCTTCTCAGGAATCGGCATCATTTGTAGTACTACATGCCGTCCTTGCTGTGAAAATCCCAGTAAACAGCGTGTGCTGGGCAGACAGGAAAATATTCATTGAAGTACTATGGAAGCAAACAGTATCCTGATTATGTTTTTTGTTAGGCGTTCTTAGTAGGGACATACAGCAGGCGACCGCCTGCGGTGCCATTTCATTAGGGGATGAAAAAGGTAAAAAAAAAACAAATCTGAAGAAATCTCTGGTGACATTCCATAGCACCATAGTTATTTACACTAGTTTTAATATTTCACTACTCTTCTTGTAAAACAGATATGAGCCAGCTCCCCGCGTAGTGCACATACATCGGCCCAGCATCTGCCTGACATACACAAGTTACACCAAAATAATGTAATGTTCAAATTGTGTGCTAATTGGCGAGATGTCTGTGTGAGACCAGTATCTTTGGGTGGAGAGTGACTCGGTGGCCGAAGCCTCTGTGCTTATGATCGGAAGGTCGCCCATTTGAGCCCTGACCTCGGCAGAACAGTCTTGTGTCTGTGGTCGCTTATCCCCCTGCACCTAGGGTGCAGTGGGTGGCTGCCCCTTGCTGCGATCCCCAACCTGACACTGTCTGAGTGTGTGTGTCATGGAGAGCAGTGTGGGGTAGGTGAGAAGAGAATTTCCCCACAGGGAACAATAATGATCATTCTTGATCTGCAGCCGACACTAATCTGGTAAGTATCACCTGTTCACAATCCTTCTGCTACTGCAATGGTTTTAACATAAATGAAAAGACAAAATGTGTTTCCTGTGACTCGGGGGAGACTTGAAGTGAGGGCTCAGCACAATCTTGTCTAAGGTGGCTGCTTCTCTTTCTGAAGAAAGGTCTATATTAGAAAGTAATAGAGATTTTGGCCTATCTATCTATCTATCTATCTATCTATCTATCTATCTATCTAATCTATAAAAAAGGGTGTTGGGCCCTGAATGATTTTGCCAACAAGCAAGATGTGGTATCATGGATTCTTACATTTCTATTGTGAATGCAACTGAACTTCAAAAAACCTTATTATTTTCAAAATATAAGCATGGCAGTAGCCTACTACGTTTATATTTAGTCATTATCATGATTATGATAATCCTTCGACAAAAAAAGAATGTAACAATAAAATACAGCATTTGAATTTTGTGCACAGCAGTTCATCTTAGGTATATTAAAGTTATGTCATTTGTGCCGCTGATTTATTGATTCCTCAACAATTTCCCTTAATGGGAACTACCAAAACTACATTACATAAGATACATTACATGGTGTAAATGTTAGTATTATTAGTAGCATGGACTGAATAATGCAATTGACTGCATAGTCAGAATAATATTACATGCCACAGAGTAAGCTACAATGTATTCTTGCAAACCCACTGTTAGTCACTGCCACCAGAAATGCACACACCTACCCCATTAAGCATTGAACAGTTTCCAATTAGGTGAGTATCCTGTATGTATGCATCAGAGATGTAAATTTCAGGTCCAGAAAGTAAAAATTCAGACCAAGATTTTGTTTCTTTCAACCAACTAGTTGAGTACTTTGTGACTATAACTCTTTATATTCAATTGTTTGGTTAAAACAAAACACCTGTTGGTCAAAGGGGGACCTGACATACCGAAGGGGCAGTACAGGGACCGATCCTTACAATCTGGGCCAATAGAAACATAGCTAATACTTGCAAAGCAAGAATAATGTGTGACAATACTGACCTTTTTTTCCTTTGAGGGTGCATGTGGTTAATTCTCATTAGTTGGAAAGGAATTAATCATGTGCAATTTATCAGCTAATGATGGTGATTGTGAATTAGTCACCTTAATGATTGCCTTGAAAAGAGATACAAATCTTTCTTTTTCTGTGCCTGTGGATGAAGGAATTTCAGGAAAAAATGTGTGTGCATCTATATATATGTATATTCAAGGTATTTTAAAGAAAAAAAACATTTTATTTAAATATAGTGTGCCATATATAATTGATTTCTACAAAACGTGTGATAGCAAGTTTACAATAATTTGCACAATAAATGTAGGAATTTTGGAATTTCGGCTTTTATAGTTCTCATCATTTGTACATCTTTAGGAATATGAAGGAAATGCTACATGGATTTCACATAAATCACAATACAGAGAAATTTTGCAGGGAGAAAGAAAACAGAATATAGAGATGTATGCATCAGTTACTTTAAGCGGAAAGTCACATATATTTTTATATTATGTAAGGATTTTCTCGAAATGTCCTTTCCACAAACCAAAGAGGCTTTGCCCATTTTGTATACACTACCAAAATATTACTATTTTAGCACATTTCAATTCAGTATAATGCAGTAAGGGAGATTAATTTGTCAAATTCCAATAATCTATGCACACCACAGGGAATAACGGGGAAATATTTCTTTATTTATCTTTAAATGTTTGTGCCTATGACATTAAGCTCAGATGCAATACATTTTGTACTAGATGGGTGGGGGGGGCAGGTAGGCAGTACAGATTCACATTTTGTCATTGGAGTTTAAAATGTGTCCACCATCTGAATACCGCTGGCAAACTTTCCCCCGTCATGCACCTCCATTAACAAAGAAATGAATTCCTGAGCTCCTTCACTTTGCATTAGTAGGATAGAGAGCAGATGGTTGGAACCATAGCGTTAAGACCTGATAACAAGCAATTGCTTTGGAAAATATAAGCTGCAGAGGAGCACAGGATCCTTCAACAAAGAGAATCCTTTAATAAAACCGTTTCCCTGTGTGCCTTCAGTCGTCGAGTGCATGCACTTATTTTGAGTGTAGGGTGCAGGATATACTAGGGTTGTGCTTCTTTTTTGCCCGAAATGGGATATGTATAAATTTGATTTCAGAAATCCAATCTATGTATCCAGCTCACATTGCATGCTTTTATACGTGCATGTCCATGCCTGTGCGTTCATCGAAATAAAGAGTAGTTTTCAAACCGTTACCGATAAAATTTTAATCTCCACCATGCTACTTGTGGCATGTCTAAGAGTAATAAAATTATTCCCATTAGTATTTTAGGTGCAGACCTTAAACACTTTACAGAATCTGATATGTTTGGGATAATTAGAAGCATTAATCCAGCATTTTATGCAGCAAAAACAGTCCTCAAATGATTTAATTTATAATATAATAACTGCAGGGGATAATTAGAAGTTATTCATTATTTACAGTAAATTGACGCATGTGCTTTGACTTTAAAATCACTTAATAAATTTTGAGTTTGCCCTGAGCTGTTTATATGTCTTATACTTTTTCATTTTGGACTAAGACCATTAACATGAATGTTTATTTTCTTGCGTCTCTCGCAATGACATGGATATGGCGTGGAAAACTCAAACCTGCTTGTAGGGGTCTGCTTCTCAATTCATTATTGGTTCAATGCATATATAAGTAACATGTTCGACGTGCCCCACTTCAGTGGTCATACCATTATTTTATGTAACAAAATGTAAGTTAATCATGTTTTCATGCAGTGACAACCATATTTTCTAAATGCTTGCCTAGTTTTCCATTATTGCTGTGACGATATTCAGGGGGAATCTCTGCTCTGTTATATTTTAGGCCTGTGAAACCACAATTTCTAACGGAGTTAAACTCACATGGTGGCACAGCAGAGGGAGTTGGGAGATTGTAGTCGCACTCATTTTGAACAACAGACCAAGAAATCCAGCACATGCCTTTAGCACATAGCTGCTGAACAAAAGATCAGCTTTGTACAGAGCCAAGTCCTATTGTTAGAATAGTGTGTTTCACACACAACGTGACAAGCTGCTACAGGTGGCACGCGTGCCCTGCACTGTCATAAAAGAGCGGCAGAGAGAGAGCTGTAAGGTAGAGTGCTGAATGTAAGGTAGAGTGCTGAATGTAAGGTGCAGTGCTGAATGTAAGGTGCAGTGCTGAATGTAAGGTGTGCTGTGCTACAAGCCAAAGGCAAAAAGGTGAGAGAACAACCTGCCATTTGTTTTTTAGCGATGGAAAATTCCTCTGTTACACGTCTCCACTCAGTTCCATTCAGATTTCTTCCCTTGAACCTGGTTAGTGGGACAAAAAGCAGCTTTTCTTTTATTTGCAAAGCAAAGGGAAGCGACGCAAATTCATAACTGAAATTATTCAAACATAATATAACAAATTTGTTTGGGGAATAGGGCATTTGGATTTCAGGCTATATTCAGGCAAATAAATATTGCAGTTTGTAGAATTGTATTCAATGGCATTCTTCCATATATCTGATGGTTTTTATCCATTTTATGCTGTGTGTGGTTTGCTGGCTACATTTTACAGATTATACAAATTATAAATGAAAATAAAAGCAAAAGAAAAGAAAAAAGAAAAGCAGCATTCCTAGAAGGAGTAGTGGGTCCTTATCAGTCAGTGTACACCGCCCCCCCAACCCCCCATGAGGGCCGTGCTGTCTTACATGTGATGCACTGTAGAATTTTGTCCGAGGAAACATCAAAATGCCTAATGCCTGTGAACATGCGAGTAAAACTGCCACATGTTTGTTTACTGTCTTTTGGTCAAATGTGGCCCAGTCAAAGGTTCTTGGTTGTATTTATATAGCTGTTGTATTATATATAGTTGTATTAATGGCTATCGCTGTTTAAGAGCAGTGCACAGCCTGCAATGTGCAACATTCTATGTGCTATCAGAGTCGCTTATGAAGTTGGTACATGCTTCTTTGTGAAATAACAGAGCAAAATTAATGTTGCCTCTGCTTTTATCATGAGACTTTATTGTCTATTGCCTGAAGGGCCCCCCGTCATTGCACTGAAAACACAATCATGTTCCACAAGGTATCCCTCTGACAACTATTTTTGCTGCAACATCGGGATTAGAACTTTCTTCTGCTGTCTTGTTTAATTGGACCGATACACTAATTGGAAGTATGTATTCTTCATATCATTTATTTTTCCAGCAAAATCATTTCTACTCTCAAGTGGTCTACTGATGTATGACCAGTGATTGTCTCTCAGAACACAATGAAACAAATATGTGCTGGTAAGTTGTTTTCATCATTTTTACAGACCCAAGCGCAAGGGATTTCAAGAATCGCCTTCACACATTCTTCCAGCATTAAACTTTAAAAAATGCTGAGCTCGATTGAATTTCCCAGTGAGCAGTAGCCCTTAATTTAAAGCAGTTAATTCCAAAACACATTAGCTTTCACAAGTGCCTTCATTTCATGCTGTACGCCACCAAGCTTCTTTGTTAGGCTTGAGTTCTATGCTTCTCTTTGACTGTTGGTGAAAGGCTTGGCCTTTGAAAATTTGACGCATAACCTAAATGATTCCGCTGTGGATGCTCTATCACCTGTCAAAGTGGGAAGGCATGGGAAGCTGAAGTGTGCAGTCAATACCTTTTGTGATAAAAAGACCATCCCAACAAGCAAGCAAAGCGTGCATGAACAACATGTAAAGTAAAAACGCAATGTCACATCAGGGCAATTTCTTAAATGGCCGAAGTGCTGTGTCAATCAGCAATCCAACATTAATTTGAGCTCTCTTTGTTTGTTTGTTGGTGTCGACCATAAGAGATTTCTATTATTCATATTACCGTATATTATATGTTTACAGTCATCCCTCGCCACTTCGCTTCGACTTTCGCGGCTTCACTCTATTGCAGTTTTTTCAAATACAGTACTGTGCTCATTAAAATATATACAGTACTGTGCTTATTAAAGTATATACAGTACTGTATATTCATTAAAGTATATACAGTACTTTGCTTATTAAAGTATGTACAGTACTGTATATTCATTAAAAAGTTGATACAGCGCGCATTCGGTTGTCTGAGTCAGTTATATCCTCTTCCTATCCCGGCCACTGACTGGCTCAGCCTCACGCAAGTTCATGTCTCTCATACATGCTTCTACATCGCTACGCATCTTGAAGCATCTTTGTTTGCGATTTCTGAGAACTTTTATCCAAGTCCCATGAGGGCTCCTAAACGTGCTGCTTCTTCTAAACCTTCTGCTTCTTCTTATTTTCATAGGTTAGTGGTTCTGTGTAAGAACTGTGTGTGTGTAATTAAATGTACAATAATAATAATAATATATGATATTTGTAATGTCTAATATGTCTTATTTTGTCTAATATATTGGGTAATATGAGTGTAATGGTGACTAAAGGGTGTTGTTTCATGTCTAGAGGGCTGTAATAATGTTAAAAACCACATTTATGAGGTCGTGAACAGGTTTTCTATGCTCTAACTACGAAAATATTCGATTTATAAATAACGAATCCCACTTCACAGAAATTCACTTTTTGCGGTAGAGTCTGGAATGGATTAAACGCGATAGACGAGGGACGACTGTATATTGTATATTTATATTGGTCAGAATATAGGAATGCATAAAAGTGAGAATGCTATTTTAATCAGCTAGTTATACCAGACAGCACTGCGCTTTGGAGATCAGCCGCTTCACACCCCCAGTGCTGGGAGTTCACATGACAGCCTTACTCAATGTGTGGAGACTGTGTGTTCTCCCTATTTTATAAGGATTTCCTCCAGCAGCCAAAAGACATGCAGTTACAGGTGAATCTGAGTTGCTCGTAGTATATGAGTGTGTCAGTGCCCTATGCCCTGTGTTGCACAGGATAGGGTCGAGCTGCATGTGCCATCTGGCACTCTACAAGCCATAAAAATACTCCATTTATAAAATTAGCTATAAACATACTCTAGCTGTTATAAGAAGAAACATGGAGTTCAAAGCATTACGTAGTTATACCTTCTAAAAAATCTGTAATATAACAATGTTCATTCACAGTAACATTCAAACTTGTACAGTCAGTTTATAAGGTTTTAGAAAGATCATATATATATATACATATATATATATATGTGTGTGTGTGTGTGTATATATATATATATATATATATATATATATATATATACATACACACACACACTCCACCTTTTTGTATTGTACTCATAAACAGAATAAAAAAAAATACAACATAATTCTAGGAAACGAGACTGATGAATTATGAACATTAATCTAGCAGACGTATGAAATGGAGTAAATATGTTACTCTGGTGTGTAATGGATTTAAAGAATTTCTGTCTACAAAGAGAAATTTGAGACTTAGAAGAAAGAAAAGGAGTTTAGACAAACAACATTAACAGTGTCTATACATTATTAATTGTTAAGTACTGTCAATGGATACCATAGGCATTAATAAGACCCGAAACAGAGACTGATTCAAGGAATAATAACAGAATAAACATGCACACTTATAAGAAACTATTTAATGTAATGTGTAGTATATGTCTCTATGTGTCTGATAAATCAGAAATAAGTGATTCTTGAAGTCTGGAGCCTATCCCATATATTCAAGAGCATTCATTTCTCTCTCTCTCTCTCTCTCCATTCATATGCATTTACATTTGCCGTATATAATCTCCATTTATACATAACTACAGTTTTTGTTTTAAGTTATTGTCTTAGGTGTGTAATTATAGGAACTTGACCACAAATAACTTGTAGTGTTGTAATTGCGCATTGCTGTTTAGTACAAACACCTCACAGAGAATTGAGTGACACGTGGCTTATCAGTCTTTCTTTAATTACAAATTGTCCCCTGTTACCACATGACTGCCTCTGCTCCACTCCTTCCCCTCTATACTACCAAAGTATTTCCCTACCAGGATTTGTGACATGAGAGAAGGAGTCTGACCGGCAACTGAGTAATCAATGTCTTCTCAGGTTCCACTCAGGAGGACACCCCAAGCCCACCTGATTTTGCTCCATAACTTCCCTTGTCGATGTATAATTATGGACAGAAATCAATCCTTCTGCTTTACGCGATTTAGCACATTAAGGGTAATCAATCTCCTAATTAAAGCCGTGTCCCAGTTCTTTCGAAAGGTTCGTGGGATGACTGCAGGGCCATCAGGTCGGAGCCGGCTTTTCTTTTGAAATCCCGCAGGGGGGCCTCTGTTTGCCATAGCCGTTTGGGTATGTCCGCTGCCTTTTTTTTTCGCAGGGTGTTGGGATTCATGTTCAGATATATAGCAGCACATTTTCCTGGGGAATTGCATCAGTAGATTCCTGTAGGGGACTTTCATCACCCCACAGAAGACAATTACAGTACTATAATGACTTATAGTTCACTTGAGGGGTACATAATAAATAAATAAGTGGATTCACAGATTAATAAATAAATGAATAGCAGGGTTTGAAGAATACAACGGTTTGACTTTATTTTATTGCTTGTTGTCTCTCCCCCAGCAGCAGTTCTGGGATCACACGAGTGGAGTCACCTGTTTTTAGGCACCATGATACACAGAGCTGTGAGAAGCACTCATTGTTTTTACCAGCCCGGAGTTTTTGTGCAAACCCTTCCGAAACATTCCAACGTGTACCATTCTCTAATTCATCCCGTCAGTCACATTTCTCCGCATTTCAATGCTGCATTGGAGCCTGACTGTCCTGTGGCTGTAATGCATTCTGAATGGGCCGGATGATTGGCTGCCGTTTGCCAAACATGCCAATAAGGCCGTCCCACCTGTAGCACCAGCCGCATGCCACCTGCCCTTCCCCGACGTACCTTTCAATCTGGAGACAAGTTCTCTCAACTGCTAACAGCATTCAGCTGTCCAGGGGCTGCTTTAGTCCTCCTCTGAGTGCCAGAAGCTATCCGCTGTCAGGCAGTCTAGGCGCCCCCGGATTTCACTTGCCATACCATCAAAAAGGCAAGGGTTCCGAATTCCGAATCTGCTAAAGTGTCACTGGGTGGAAACATTGTTACCAATTATTATTTTTTTGATATACCGGTATTTGTCTTCTATTTTTTTTACAGGTTTCCAGTTTACGTTATTCACAACATCAAGTTCTCAAAATTCAAACGTGCAAGCAAACCTGTGTCTATAATTGCTTATCCACTGTGGTGCTGTGGTGGGTCTGAAGCCAGTCCCAGGAAGCACAGGGCAAACCCTGAATGGGATGGTATGAATACCCACACACTGTCCCCTAACAGTGTACGCAAAATTAGTGCTTCTGAGACGTCCTGTACATTTGCATTTTCACCATTATAATTCCAAGGATGAACTTAATTTATAAAGCTAAGCATTGTTATTCATGAAATATAGCCAATTACTACCTTAAACCAGTTCACCTAGTCTGTGATGATATTGCAATATCTATGCACATTTTAATGAGGAATTAAAATATATTTGGGTCAGAGACAAAAACTGTTTTTTCTTCCGCATGCTTTGTCAGCCAACAGACGATGTTTTGTTCTGTTTGCAAGTAAATTTTGAAATATCACAATTTCTGTTGCCTTCAAGTTGATTTAGCATTTGACCCTTGAGTGTGGATATCATCTTCAACATGTGTTTAAAAAACAACCTGAAAATCAGAAACAAAACAAAATAACTAATGAAATATGAAAATCAGCAGATTTGCTGCCGACAGTCAGTCAGGAAGCATCCTTTGGAACAAACCTATCCTTAACTTTTAATAGTGAAGCCTATGTGCAGGGAAAAACATGAAAATGGCTTATTTTTCTTATGGCACTTCAAAAAAAATTCACTGTCAGCGATGAGAATGTACGAGCTGTGATATTCTTTAGGCAGTTACCTTGTCAAAAAAGAGAAAAGGAAAAAAAAGCTTGCAAACCCAGCTCTCACCTTTTACGGGATTTAAGAGCATTAGGAGATTTTTGTCTCATCATGTCAAAGTGGCAACTGAAAACTGGCGATCTTACCATCGCATGTTTATTAGATACCCCTGGTTTAAAAACCTCAGTGGCACAGGTTTAAAGTGCCCTGCAAGCAACATATCTCCAAAAAACCCACCGTAACCCTCCTAAACTGATCCCGACTTGTGTGCCCTATGGTATCTCCTAATCCCCCCACGCCTCTGAGAGATGTTATAAACGGTTAGATCTGTTTTTTCCTTCTTTCTGTTATACTGGCTATAGAACAGAATCAGTATATTTTAAGAGTTTCTGGTAAGTCATGTGGTCCGTGCTCTGCTCATGTGCCCAGAGAGCCTATGCAGAGAAAGAGGAGATTAAAGAATTATGATATCATTGCTGCATGCACAGTGCAAGTAAAGCAGATCTTAAAGCAATAGCAGATGAGATGGATACACCCCCCCACCTGGGTATTGCACATGGTTCCTTGCTGTGCTTCATGCTTTTCTTGAGGGTCTCACCAGGGGGTGAGATGATTGGTGATGGGGACAGAAGCATCTTATAAAGCTTAATTGACCTAGACATTCAATTAATGGAAGTATGGCAGAATTAGGACTGATTAGAAATGTACTCAAGTACCTTTATACCTACACACCAGAAAATAATGTGCCAAATGATTTATGTCAAACATAAGTCACATCTGTCCCTTAACATCCATTTCATATGTTTTGTTCAGTGAAATCCATAAACTGAGGTGAATCACAGTAATTTTGTGGATCTTGATTATCATTATTATTATTATTATTATTATTATTAAAAGAAGAAGAAGAAAAAGAGCTACATTCATCATAACTAAATTGGAATTTTAATTATTTTCCAAGAAGGCATTTTGAAAGTTTCCAGAGGCCTAAATTAAACGGAATAACTTAGGACTTTTTTTGAAAAAATTCTGATAGAATTTAGCCCGTGGCTTTACTTTGTTAGTGGAGAAGCAGGCATAGTTACAGTGATATTACAGCATGACAGTAACCGCGCAAAGCCCCAGCAAAACGAAATCTTACAACTGCGTAATGAATGAAGCAGTACTTTGTAAGTGAGCATCGGCAAATGAAATGAAATTGAGCGACGGTATCTTGAGATCGTCCATCGGTGAGAGAATCGTCTTCGGAGTCAGTCAAAAATTGCAGAGGCTATTGAAATGAGACACGCAGACTGAGGTTCGAAAGAAAATCAGCTACATGGGATGTGACTCGTCCGCATACAGTAGCTGTAGGGAGAACAGGATTGCTGGAAGGGCACTTAATAAGAGGTGAGAGGAAACCAGGGCAGCAGAGACAGATGGGGGGATGGCAAGTGCAGACAAGGTGAGCACCTGAAGTGCGAAGTAATGTCACAGAAGGTGGATTTCCTGCTGGGTGGTGATTGGTGGTGGGGAAGCACTGAGGACAACTTGCAGACAAATGAGATGCAGAGTGAACGAGGAGATGGTTACGGCAATCTTATCGCTTTCAGCCGTAGAAAAGAAAAAATAACGGCAAGTGAGGAGAAAATTGTAGGAAAAATATTAAAAAGTCTGGATTGAATGCAATTAAATTGTCGGTGAATAAGCATCACACCATACCTATCTAATGTAATATATTGGACCTCTGATGTAAAAATTGAATAAACTAAATAAACACATAATAAAATCATAAAAATGGCTAAATTAGCACGGGCATTTCTGAATTCATCATCATTTCAACAATGTCAATTTTCTTGACATAATGGTGTCATATTTTCATTTTGTGGTAACAGGGGTAAATCAAGCAATTTTTATGCCATGTGCAATTGCTGCACAGATCAAAAAGCTAATATGCAGTAGCATGTTTCTGCCGATATCTTGTAATTTTTTGGTTTTGCACCCAAAAATCATCTCCTGTCTTCACATAGTGTCAATACAGTAATTATCTGTTGGAGCAGGAGAGAATTCTGTTGGATTCTATCTCTTAATTCTAAAGAGAAATGTGACACTTTTACTTTATTGTGGCATTTTGTTAATCCATGCTTACTAAAGAAAAAAAAAAGGTGTGTTAAAAAAGCAAATTGATAGCTTGCTTTGATAGTTATATATAGAATCTCTCTTATGAGATAACCATTTATTGCCATTGCAATACACCATGTCACTGGTCACAAGTACCAGCGAAATTATTGGCCATCAACCCGACCATACAT
>JAODKN010000037.1:22808685-22829986 GCA_026774425.1 Petrocephalus zakoni
TCCAACTCAAAGTTGAAAGGAGGCAACCTTCTCTTTCACCAGGGTGAGCTCCAGTGTACTGACACTGACCCAGGGGGCTATAAGTAGACAGTTCCAGATTGGAATAGAGTCCAGCCCCTTTCCAGGAGCTTGGTTCCAGACTCCATGCCATGTGTTGAGGTGAGTCCAGCTATATCTAGTCAATATCTCTCTACCACCTGCATCAGCTCAAACCCCTTTCCCTCCAGTGAGGTATCATTCCATGTATCAAGAGCCAGTTTTGGAAACTGATGATCAGTCTATCAAGGCTACCCTTCCTTTGACTGCCACACAATCTACATTGCACCCCCCACAGCTCCCCCTGCAAGGCGGTGACCCTACAGGAGGACGGACCAATGTTTTTCCTTCAGGCTATTCCTAGCCAGGCCCCTTGGGTGGTGGCTTGACCTCTGGGCACTTGCCTTTGAGCTCTAAGCCTATTGTAGGTGCTGTGGGTATAATCCCTTATAAAGTAATCACTCATAAAAATGACTTTCACCTAAAAGTGTAATAAATTTAACTGTCAAATTTACAATAGCATAGATTTATTAATTAAGTATTATTATAACTCCAATTTTTAATTGAAGTTAATGATAATTATCTAATTCTGAAGGTTAAGAGTTCTGAGATAGTACATTGGCTTCAGTCCATATCTGAGTGATACCACCAACACAGGGTTGAATAAGAGGGTGTTTATTGACACAGACCAGTAACAACGGTTAAATGATGTGGTGAAACAACGGTGAATGGCATCTGGTCGGAAAGTGTGTGTATGTGTGTGTGTGTGTGTGTCTGCAGGGGTGACTGTGTCAGCGTGTGTGCCTTTGAAGGTGCGTTGATGTGTCTGTGGTCGGGTAAGTGTGAATGAGTGTGCTCGTGGGGGGGGAGAGCGCTTATCAGCACGTCTGGCGTTTACTCTCCCGGTATCTGCGTCTCCGCAATCAATCGGGGATTTTACAGCCCCTTGTTCTCTCCATGTGGTGGAGAACAAAGCAGCCAAACTTTGGAGGGGAAATTTGGATTTACCAAGGACAATAGTATCTTGGCGGGAGATATGAATTCACCCCACTACACACGCATCCACAGGAGAGTGGTTAGTGCGTGAGGCGCAAAGAGCCAATTCAGGAGATTGCATGCAACAGCTAGCGCGTCAGCGCATAAACCTGAGGTCTCGTTACTTAAACCAGCAACACATAGTTAAGCACATCCGTGGTGAGAAGCGGCTCCGCAAAGCGTGGCGTCCGGCCAGGGGGGTTCTCCGAGCGGGGTAATGGGGTCCCAGTGACATGCGGCGTTCAGCCAGGGGGGTTCTCCGAGCGGGGTAATGGGGTCCCAGTGACACGCGGAGTTCAGCCAGGGGGGTTCTCCGAGCGCTGTGATGGGGTCTCGGTGGCTCGCGGCGTCCCATCAGCGCGGCTTCAGGCATATTGGTCCGGCCGTACACAAACTCAGTCAGCCGCTAACTAGCAGCTGAGGCATAGACTAGCGCGCTAGCGACACATCTGAGCCGGCGGAGGTTAGTCTTGTTGCACGGGGCTTGGGTATAAGACTGAGACCTTACTCTCCTGCCAGTGAGTCCCAGAAGACTGAGACCGTACTCTCCTGCCAGTGAGTCCCAGAAGACTGAGACCTTACTCTCCTGCCAGTGAGTCCCAGAAGGCTGAGACCTTACTCTCCTGCCGGTGAGTCCCAGAAGACTGAGACCTTACTCTCCTGCCGGTGAGTCCCAGAAGACCGAGACCTCACTCTCCTGCCGGTGAGTCCCAGAAGACTGAGACCTTACTCTCCTGCCGGTGAGTCCCAGAAGACTGAGACCTTAATCTCCTGCCGGTGAGTCCCAGATGCCCACTCTCTTGATGTCCTCACGGTTATGGCAAGTTCGGAGAGCCCCGAACAACAGTGTGCAGACACTTTTAAAGGTCCCACTCTGTGTGTCATGTGAGGTCTCTAGTTTCAGGACTGTCCCTCCTGCATTCGCAAGTGGGCGCCCCCCTTGGTGTGGAGCATGGTACTTACACTAGGCCTGGCTCCAGGGTGAGGCCCCGGTCTCCCTAATCTAGGTGGGGTAACATGGTTCACTGTTTATCATCATGGGGGTGCTCTGAATCGCACTTAGTCCACTTACCTAGGACCAGTTTACTTTGGGAGGGCCAATTGCTCCTGAGATCATGGAGGCACACAGGTGGAGGTTCGTGGAGGGGACTTTCTTAAATTAATTATCATAATGGGTGAATTTTCTGCTTTGTTTTACAGTAGGGTGTCGAATATGTGCAAACTCGAAGAATAAACTTTTTAAATATATTCTCATAAGCAAAAACCAGCAGCTATGATGCATATAATTAATATCATATGCATATATGCATGATATTTATAATATTTAAAGGTTCCCCAGTCAGTTCTCCCTTTCACATACAGTGTAGGCTACCCACGTTAAGCTGATAGGAGTTAATTGTGTCCTTAGGAACAAAAGTAGCTAGCCTGATTTATCTCTAATGGAGTCAATAAAGACTTATATGACAAACCACAAGATTGCTAATTGCGCTGTCATTCTATGAGCAATATCTGATAGTATATCATACTACATACTAACTACCTTAAAGCACTTTGCATCGAGCACCTAAGACGCTTCTTTCCTTGGATTACTGGTCGTGGGAAAGCAAAGCTCACAATGAGCAAGCCGGGCCCGACAGCATGTGCCACCTGATTTATTAGCATCTAGCTAAATACAAAAATATAATCTCTCAAAGTATTTTATTACAAATCACATTAGATTTTTTTTCTGTCCAGCAAAATCCGAATTACAAAATGGTTAAAAGTAATTAAATATGTATTTTAAATGTATTTCAGTGAAATACGCCCCATCTGTGGCAGTTACACACTAAAAACTTCAAATAATCTTACTTTCCAGGCATTATTCTCATAAAGACAAATGTGGCCTCAGATCTTCTTTAGTCATTGTCATTTTGCTGCTTTAGACTGGAAATAAAAAGCTTTCCCCAGTCCTTTTATCCTGATGCATTCACTTTATGTGTCGCGCAGTCACACATTTCGACATTATTTGGGCTCCCTCCCCACTTTGTTCCTCTAAAAGCTGCACTAGAATAGGAAAAAGACGAGCCTTTCTGTGGAGGACGTGCCTTTTGCAGTCTCCATGATAAATAAGAGACAGAAATTCATACAGGCCCTTAGAGTGATGGCGTGTTTCAGCTGACCCATCTGACTTATTTGTGAGAAGATCAAATTGGCTCATTAGCATCTTGGATCCATTACTCCCCTCCAACATACACACACACACACACACACACACATATATATATATATATATATATATATATATATGTGTGTGTGTGTATATGTGTGTATATATAATATTCTTGTTATAACAGTGCAAATGCATACTTATTTACGCACCTATGACAATAAATTACAGTGTAATTAGTAAAGTTTATAATGCTCAGTAATTTCGTAACAGTGCAAATGTGTTTATATGCCTATGTGCATTTGTACTATTGAAACACGAAACCGCCGTGCATTTTACAGTTTATACGACAAATGCATACTTGTGTACCACTTATGTCAACCCCTGTATATACATATATATATATATATATATATAGCTGTCAGGGCCCCAAACCAGTTCGTGTCCTGCATGCATCTATAACCAAACCAGCAACCTTTCCCCAGTCGTCTTCAGTGGCTTTATAAACCCACTAAGTAAGCAATTCCTGTGTCATTAGTTAAAAATTCAGTTTCAGTTTTAAATTTAAGCACTTCACTGTCATTGATGCAACAAAGTTACTTCTGGGACATGGGGACATTTATAAAAATGCAAGTGATTGACAGTGCAATTAATAGTTACAAAATAAAAGATAATAATAGTAATAAATTAATCATGCAAAATGTATTCAAATTATTAGCAAAGATGCCACATACAATGTTAAGATTGTTGTTGCACATATTAGTTAACAATGTATTACACATTACCAGCATAACTTATTGTACATGTTCAGTGAGAGATTATCTCAGGCTTAGGGGATTCAACTCGGCAGGTTTATGGCAGTTGGGGAAAAGCTATTTTTCAGTCTGTTTGTTCATGTACAGATTTATCTGAAGTCCCGGCCTGGTGGGAGGAGTTTAAACAATGTATATCCAGGATGAGCGATGCCCTTAATGATGATTTTGCCTTTCTTACACAGCCATCAATGACCTGTGCAGTTTTTACGAACCGCTGCAGGGCTTTTTAGCGGCTTTGGTGCAGCTGCCATGCCATGCTGTCATGCAGTTAGTCAAGATGCTTTCTGTAGTACATCTATAAAAGTTGACCAACAGCTTCTGAGGGAGGTTAACTCTCCTTAGCCTTCTCAGAAAGCAGGGGTGTTGATATGCTTTGCCTACTAGCCATGAGGTGTTGTCAGCCCAGGAGAGCTCCTCTGTGTAGGTGACTCCCAGAAACTTGAAGCTTTTTAGTAGTTCTTAGTAGTTTTTTAGTTGTTAGTGTCACAGCAGGCTGTCAGGTTCTGATGCTCTTCCTTATATGCAGCTTCTTCATTGTGTTTCATTGTGTTCCCTGTGTTTATTCGTTGCCACTCATTTCCTGACCTCCTGAGAGTTTTTTTTACTTTACAGTTTATTGCTATTGATCCGCTCTGGTTACTCTGGTTCTGGTTATATTGACTGATTGCCTGTTTATGACTTTGAGCGCCGGAGTCCACTTTTGAATTGGCTAATAAACAACCATTGAGTGCTCTGTGCATGGACCTGACCCATTACAAAATATCCTATCCTCTAATGAAAGTCTAGCAAAGTGTTTGCCAACCCAGTCCTTGTGGAACACTGGACAGTCCACGTTTTTTGCTCCCTCCCACCTCCCAGCCAATCAGGAACACCGAATCCCTGGTACAGGTGTGCTGGGAGCTGAGAGGAAGCAAAAACGTGGACTGTCCATTGTACCCCGAAGACTGGGTTGGGAAACATTGGTCTAGCAGAGCTCCTTGCCATGCTACCCTTAGAGGAGAAGAAGAGTAAAAACAATATTGAAATGATTTGGCCCACTGGTTCCAGTGGTAGTGGACTTATGGAACGCGCATATCTCTGCCTTAGCATATAGAGAAGGTGCCTTAGCCATACAGCATGACCGGATATTCATAGTCATATTGCAAATGAGATTATATACTTACTGGCCATTATTAGGTATACCTCTTCAAGGCTTGTAGTAAATATCTAATCAGTCAGTCATATGTCAACTGCACAATATATAATATCATGCAGATATAGGTCAGGAGCTTCAGTTAATGTTCACATCAAATGCCAGAATGGGGAAGAAGAGTGATTTAAGTGACTTTGAATGTGGAATGGATGTTAGTGCCAGATGGGCTGGTATTTCAGAAACTGCTGATCTACTGGGATTTTCATGCACAACCATCTCTAGGGTTTACAGACAACGGGCTGAAAAAGAAAAAAAACATCCAGTAAGCAGCAGTTCTATGGCTGAAAAAGCCTTGTTGATAGTAGAGATCACAGGAGAATGGCCAGGCTGGTTCAAGCCGATAGACTGCCATGGAATAGAACAGGAACATTTTCCTGCTTTTAATGGCCATCGGTATCCTTTTTTCAATCACGGATGGCAGAACATGAGAAGGGACTAGCGTTCCCCTACACACAACAGGAGCTGCTGGACCTGTGTGCCTGGGCCCTGCTGATGCTGGTGCTGGACCTGTGTGCCTGGGCCCTGCTGATGCTGGTGGTGTGAATCAAGGTGCTGGCAGAGTTAGTGTGCCACTGCCAGTGGAAGAAAGCCTTGGCCGTGGAACAAAGGCAGAAGGCAGAAACTTTACTTGCCTTCTGTTGTCATGGGCAATGTAGGGTCCCTGGTAAACATGAGAGATGAGCTCTAAGCATTGACCAGGAGCCACACGGAGTACAATTATCTCAGCATCATGTGCTTTAAAGAATGCTGGCTCAGAGTCCCAAGTCCAGACTCCACGGCTGTAAACATTATTTTTGACGACTGAAGTAGAAGCGGTAAGATTAAGTTTAAATTTATTGATCCCAGGGTGCATACAGCAGCAAAAACACAGGGTCCAGACAAACATACATGTGTATATAGTTATAGAGTATAGTGCCACACAGACACAACAGACAGTTCAAAGGTAGTTCACATAGGTCAAACAGATTCAAAAAGGACATAGTACAAGTAAATGAAATATTATGAAAATCAGAATGCAAAGAAGGGAGGTACACTTGCTGTTTTTGTAAATGACAAATTGTGCAACTCTGACCACATTATAATAAAAGCACAGGCTTGCCATCCGAACTCTGAGTTTCTCGCTGTGGGCCTGCAGCCATTTCACATGCCGCTGGAGTCTTCACATGTCATTGTTATCACCGTGAATGTACCCTTGTCAGCAGATGCTACAGCAGCCATGGAGAAAATTTCTGTAGCTTTGAAAAATTTACCCCTGACCGCCCCACTGTTTTTATTGCCATCTCTGGCCATTTAAACCAGCTACAAGCAGGCTGGTAGCTCTGTGATGTAAGGGAGCATGTATAGAGACAATGAGCATAATCTGTTTTTAAGCAGATTTGATTCTCATGTGCTCGTCCAGCCCTCCCCTGATGCCATCAGCATCAGTGTGTCAGCTGAGGGGTTTCCAGGCCCATCATTGCCCCTCCCCACTCCACAATCTTCACACCTCCCTGTGACTTTCCCATCAAAGACATCAAACCTAAGGTCTCCACCCCCACTCCACTTCCCAGTCTGTCTGTCTCTGATGACCAGGTGAGGAGGCCTGCGGGGCCTGATGGAATCAACCCTAGGGTGCTAAAGACATGTGTCAGCCAGCTCTGCAGGGTCCAGCAGCACCTGTTATCCCAGTAACTAAGGGTATACTCAATCTGTACAGCCTACCCAACCCATTCTTTCCGGGCCCAATTCATGTGTAGCGCACTTGTGCACATGTGTGTGCAAGTTGCATCATTGACGTCATGTCTGTGTTCCGTGCTCAGGCACAGTTTGCTATCACTTTGGATGTGTACTGTGCCCCGGTCCTCTTCAAGCAGACTTTGGGGGTGAAAAGTGCTAGGGCATAGTATGGATAGTTTGAGCACACCTAGTTTTCAGAAGATGCCCCAGCTCTGGAAAATATCCTATATCATCTCTGTTCCAAAAAAAGGGCACTCCAGCTCACAGCTCTGGAAGGCATCCTAAGTCATCTCTGTTCCAAAGAAAGGGCACTCCAGGTCATAGTTTTATATTATATATTATATATTTATATATATTATGAAGATCTTTGAGTGACTGGTACTAAAACAGCTGTGACCCCTGGTAACAGACCAGCAGGATACCCTGCAGTTTGCTTTCCAGGCAACTACAGGTGTAGACAACGCTCTGATCCACTTGCTGCACAGAGCCTACTCCCACCAAGACAAATACAGTGCCACAGCCTGGATCATGTTCTTTGACTTCCCCCCCATGCTTTTAACATCATTCTGTCTCTCTGATTGGGGATGAAGCTCAGGACAATGTAGTTAGATGCCCAGTCTCCTGAATCAGACGACAGCTTGTGTAGCTCTGGAACTGTGTGCCAGAGATGTTGGTGAACAACCCTGGGGCACCTCAGGCAACCGTCGTGTTTCTCTTCCTGTTCACCCTCTACACGTCGGACTTCCAGTACAAGACCAGTTCTTGTCATCTACTGAAGTTCTCTGATGATTCCTCCGTTGTAGGATACATCGGCAACAGAGATAAATCAGAGTACAGAGGACTAAAAAGAGTACTTTTTCTTGTTATGCAGGGGGAACAACCTGCAGCTCAAGATCAGAAGGCCAGGGGGACTGGTGGTGGACTTCCATCATAACAGGGAGTCCCTGAAATCAGTCACCATCTAGAGCGAAAAACTACAGGTGGGGGTCTACCTGAACAGTATAGACTGGACAGGCAGCACAGCACAGGAGAGCTGTACAAGAAAGGCCACAACAGACTTAACTTTCTGAAGAGGTTCAGGTCTTTTAATATGTGTAGAAATATGCTGTGTATGTTTTATTAATCCGTAGTGGCCAGTATGCTTTCCTATACTATGCTGAGGAGGTGCCATCAGCTCAGGTGATGCCAAACACCTGAACAAACTCATCAAGAAGACCAGCTTCATCAGAGGACTGACCCTAGACTCATTGGAGGTAGCAACAGAAAATTGTAGTCAGTTGACATCACAATGCCTCTACCAGAAGTACTGCTCACCACCCCAGCTATAACGTCTACATTTAACCGATTCAGCAGAAACTTTTATACAAAGCAACGTACATTTCTGAGAGAGCAGGGTCAGTTGGGGGCCTTGCTCATGGGCTTCAACAGTGACATCACTCTGCTGTCCCTGGGATTTGAACCAATGATATTCCAAGTACAGTGTCCTAACCTGCTGAACCACAATCAGGAAGCTTCATAACTTCTTAGAGGTTAAGGTCTGGTGCTTTCTATTCAAACTCCACCTAATTTATTTGCACAATTTATTATTCTTATTTCACATTATATTCAGCTTTATTGTCATTGTGCTTGAATACAGGTACAGTTAGCATCTAACCTGGTTCCAATAAAATACAGCACCCTCCACAATTATTAGCACCCCTGCTAACGATGGGTAAAAAGCCTTAAAATAAATCCAAATAAATTCAGTAGCATAATCTCACACTGACAAATTCTTATTTGACTGCATTTATTCATTGGGAAAAAATACCACAATAAGAAATTATTTTTTATAGCAAAATCACCAGTGCTGCAATTATTAACACCCCTAACAAGTCCTATAAAATAAATGTAACTGAAGTAATCTTGTCAGAGTGTCTAGGAACGTTTAATTAGTAATCCATATGACATGTCACAGAGGCCCATTTCTCTTAGCCACTCTTCAAAATGGGAAAGACAAGAGAACATGCCATTCAATTGAGGCAGAGGTTTGTTAATCTTCATAAGTGAGGAAATGGCTATAAAAAAATAGCTACTCGCCTAAACTTGCCCAGTCACAGCAGTAATTAACCCTTACGTCTAGAATTTTTGTATTGTTTTTTTTTTCTTACTTACGTTGACTTCTGGAAAATCCATGATTTTTAAATGTTAGTAATTAATGCTTACCCCTGCATTAACCATAAGCTTTCCTTTACAGTCATATACTGTACGTCACATGGAGCAGGAGATGTCGGCAAAACCTGCCTCTGATTGAACTTCAAGGAATTTGAAGGATGTAGAGTCAAGAATGTCGTACCCATTTGTCCAAATTTTCGCTTGCTGCAAGGAGGACTTGTCAGCAGTAAAATAAGAAATATGTCTGCTATGGAAGTTTCAGCACAGAGGAATCAGATTCATTTTATCAATTTCAATAAATAAAATTTATTGAATGAAAGTTTATCAATAAAATGTTTTTTTGGGAGTCTAACAGCAAATGCTCATAAATGTTCAGCCATGTTATGTTCTGTAGCCTGGTTCCCTAGTAAAGTTTCTATATGAGATCAGAAAATGCTATAATAAGGCAAGTGAAGTTTATATGTTATACTTGTATAGTATAACATATGGGTCATTTATGTAAAAAATTTGTATTTCAGAACTTCGGAAGTTTCTTGACTATACAGTAAAAATGGTGCTCGCTGGCATATTTGTCTTCAACGGACCACAGAGGTAATGGTAGGAATAAATAATTTAACAATAAAAATTTATGCTAATGATGAAAAATAACTGAGAAATAAATGTGAATTTAATATTTTTAAATTTTATTTATTCATTGTATCTTCTCAGTTAAAATATTGTAGCTATCCAATTGGCATCATGTAGAAATAAAACTGAACTATACGTTGGACAAAAGCTCCAGCTTCAGAGGAGCTGTTATCGTCATCTACATTTTTTCCCCTCTGGACAAAGCGGACAAAATGTATTCAGCCATTATCCTCCCTGACAGCAAAGGACAGAAGTGAAGGGGGTTCGAACTTTACCCGGCTCCTGCCGGTACGGAGATGGGAAAATGAGAGGACCCCCAGCATTGGGAGCGCTGGGCTTATTTCTTGCTGAGACTGTCATGAACACCAAGGGGATAATCAGCTTGTCCGGATGCTACTGTAGTGAATACCCCCCTCTAATCATGCATGCGGCCTGAGCTGATGGCTCGGAAAGCCACGGAATCCCATTTGCATTTAAAAAGAGGAAGGCTGGTGGAAAATACAAAGTGCCAATGTAAAAGTTAGAAAAAAAAATTGAAATTAAACCTTATGATTGAACCAGCAAATAAAATTTGACCTTGGCCTAATTTTAATTGATTCGTTATTATCATAATTTATTTATTTATTTATTTTAAGATAGGTGAGGGGGTAAGAACGAGGCAGTTCTCTTAATGGCTTGTACTCTAATTAAAAATGCGACTAATTCTCGTAAGATTTCCGTTGGCTGAATTCGGTTAACTCTGTTCATTTGACATATATTTGTAACATGAATTGAAAATTCATATTCTCTGCCCTTGACCTTCACAGAAAGGGATGCACTTGCTCTGCTACAGTATAGTTTAATTTGGTAACTAATTATGCAGCCATAATGTATTTTGGAAATAGATGGAGAGAGATGGGAGTTTAAATACCTATTGTGGAAACGCAGCACTGCTCTCTCCTGAGATGTATTCCTTTATTCATTTCATATGATGTTTTACTATTTAAAAGTACAGTCATGCATGTTACCTAAAGAAATGTTAGAAAATAATGACTGGTGACAGTGGCACATCTCTGTGGGTAAATTGGGCTTTCCGTCTCCCATATGATTATAAGGAGTATATGGGAGTATAGGGAGGATGCTTTTATTTGTATGATTTACACAATGTCAGTCCCTAAGAAATACGATTTTTGTAGGGTGAAATTATTTTGATCAGTCAAATTGGCTCAAAATGAAAATTGTACATTATAGTTTTTTGAAAGATTATTCCACAAAGTGCAATGAATTGGCATGATCAAAAATGCATACAAAAACAAATATTACCTTAACAGTTTTTCTTTTTTCCCCCAGTTTGTGGGTGCCTTGTCTGGTACAAACACTGGAGGACAAATTATATAGTATTGTCAACACTGCCAAACATTGAAACAACAATATCTTGTAGGATACTGCTATGTGCAGCCTAAATGTCTAGAGAATATGACATTGTATTTTGTGTTGATAAAGTAATATTTTTCAGATTGAGTCAGCTAAGGAACAAAAAGATTTGCAATACTTTGATACCATCTCCGATCTTGAATTTCATTTTACATTACTGTAGCGGTAGGGGAAACAAGGATTTATTTATTTATTTTGTTTATTTGTTTGCTTCTGGTCCTCCACATTGATATTTACAAGATTGCATTGATTTGAAGCAGTGGCTTGTTTTTGATCAGTTAGTGAGGCTTTTAGCATTACTGACATTGCATGAAGGCACAAATGGAGGAGAGACGGCTCATAAACCGTGAAGTTCTTTGGAATTTGACTACCATTTGTAACAAATATAAATACAGGCAATCGCCTACTACGTTAGACATGCATTTTGCAAAAGGTATTTTTCCTTTATAGTATGTTAGATTTTGAAATATTGTAATTGTCACTTCTGCCAGTAGTTGTGTTACTGTATATCTTAATTTTGTCAAATTATATTATCAGCAAAAATGTTGAATCCATAATGTGCACCACCTTGTTGCCTCAAAAATATCTACCTCCTTTAATAATGCAATTTTCATTCCAAGAAGGAGACATCTCAACAAAAAGCCTTGGGTCTTGTCCACCATGACTTCAATGTTACAATGAGTCTGAATGAGTCTAATAAAAATATAACATCAAATCTAACAATCATATTTCAACCTAGCAATCATATCAAATCCCTGCTTGGCATTTTGTGAATGCTTGGCCTTAGTGTGGGAAACTAATTATCAATAACATATATGAAACATGTGATCCTGAATAGGATAAGTGGTTTCAGAAAATGGATGGATGGATATATTAAACATCCAGAAACATTCCACAACAAAAAATGAGGCTTGTGCTATGGTGTATTATGACGATGGTGATGTCTGATAATAATAATGTTAATGATAAAATTTTACTCATAAAAATTCTGTGAGATTACTGGGGAAAAAAAAACACAAACAAGACATAAACAGGCACGAAAGAAACTTATCTGGAAAAAGAAAGTGCAACTATAATGTGATTTTTTTAAACTCAAATCAAGGCATAATTATGATAAACGATGCATATCATTGAGCATGAAATTAGAATTTGCTTCCAGCAAATTCTACAGCACGTCCGGCTTGTTTGTGTCCGTTTTCCCTCTATGGAAAGGTACCATCTGGTCGAAGCCATTAGGTAATGACCTGTATGCCATGGTCCTTAGTGTGTGAGAGGCCTTAAACTCTCTTTTGTTTGGGACCTGTGCAGCTGACCACATTGATATAACCTTTATTTAAGCGGACAAATTATGTTACCATTGAAACAAGTGGCACCGATTCCAGTCCATGCTGGAGACCTATGTTCATTGTGAACAGCAATATGACAATGGTTGTAATTTCTTACTCAAGATTATATTTTGCAGATGAAATTACAACTTGATCTTCTTATTAAAACCTGCTCTTTTGCAAGCTTTCTTAGCACCCTGCCCATTCTCCTTACATGTGTTTTCTGCCACGGTAAAACCATGTTAGTTTTGTGGTTCTGACACAATGTGAGATTATTTTAAAACTCTGCATGAGTCTCTTTGAATATCTAATTGGCAATGCAATCCAGCAACAATTACTAAGAATATTTGACTAACTACATGAACGATGATTATTGTTTATGCACAAGATCTTCTGTGTATTACAGATATTATAGATATTACATTTTATGAATGAGTGAGGAAACTGTTCCCCAGGGTGCCAGTAAGCAGTGAATTTTATAGGTAATCGCCGCGATTTCCTTCTGTCCTGACAGAGATGTTTAAACAACAATGATAATAAGGAAAATAATAAAAAGTATTATTATCATTGTTGTTGTTAATGTCATATGCTTGATATTAGTTTTTAGATAAAGGAATAGAAAACAGTGATTTGTCGAATGCAAGTGAATTGTCTTGATAACAGAAAATGCAACAGTGCTCCACCTTGACTTGAGCATTTGGTGGGAGGCTGTAGCTGCCAGGCTGCCAGCTGTAGAGCAGCATTCGTCCTTGCCAGAATCCTTTACAAAAGCAATGAATGTCCTGGTGGTAATAATATAGGTTTTTGTATAATTTAATTGAATAGTAAATTTTATTCCTTTTCGGTCATATGTGACTTTTTTTTAAGACAGAATTCTTCATATAAGTGAAGTGGGGGTTGTTGTGCCACAAAGTCAAACAGAGAGGAAACCAACCTGAAATCTCTTTGGGAGTTTGCTGAGATTTCATAAGAAAATACTAAGGCAACAATAGGACGTGTGCCTTGACATTTGGTCCCCAGACTTGGCTTATATGTAAGGTACTAATTAGCAGAGAAAACACTGTCAAACTGCCATATGGTGGAAGAAATGTAACAGCTTGGGGAGCAATACTGAAACCTCATACATCTAATTGTGGATGTTACTCACGCCAGCTTGGTGTCAGGTATTAGGAAATATGTAAATGTGAGCTAGCTAAATTAATGAAGGTCTTAATGGCAAAATGAGAATGTAGCCTTTCCTTATAGTGCTCAGTCACACGGTAGTTTGTAGTTAATATTTGCTCAAGGACTTACAACTTTTACTTTTGCTTGTGATATAGTATAGAGAATCATTCACTTGTCAAAAACTGCATGCAGTACTGTTAGAAATTACATCACATATAAAATTAATATTCCTTATACATATGATGTAGTCAAACATTAATCAAACACATCAGTCATAGTAAAAATCATTAGTTCTTCACTATTTATGCTACATACCTTGCATGTAGAAAAACATTTGTTTCATATTCAAAGTCTCATAATGTATAAAGATCTTGCTGCATTTGTAAAATTTGTGAATTGCTGTATACTCAGACATATTCATTAAGCGATATAGGTGAAAAATAAATACTCTAGTTATAAATACATAAACAAAATATTCAATATCAATTTTATATTTATATTATGTGATACATTTATACTAAACTACTATATAAAACAAACCAAGTGATCGCACAAACACAAAACACATATATAAAAATAATTTCCTGACTGCTTTTAATTGCTGTCAAAAAGGAATGCTTATGTAAACCTTTGGCTTAGAGTCTGCTGAAAGGAATTAGATCTGACCATCGTGCCAAAAGGATCAAAAACTGAGAAACAGAGGGGAGGATGGGTAAGTACAGGATTGTGCGAGCAGCAGAAGGCAGGCTAGCATGGTGTGTGGGGTCTTTGGCCAGCCTGGGGGCTGTATAAAAATGAAACTCCATTACTGTTCTTTTGTGGACATCATTCAAACCTAATGAATATGGAACATGAAGATTTTAATTATAAGCTAAACTTTTGTTTACTCATATTTCGTGTCATTTCTGTGAGGGCCTGCGCTCTTTCCTTTGAAATCCTTAAAGCCCTGAGACTTTCCTGGGGAGCTTATGTTTTATCTATAGTTTGCGGGCAAAAGATAGTTGAATCCATAAAAAAAAGTGTTTTTTTTTTAGTAGTAGTATTATTGAACTGGTCTTTTTATCTGTTTAGATTTTAGGAAGAAAAAAACGCCAGGGAGGGAGTTGTTCATAGAGCACATACAATGGGTGGTCTCCCTTCATCGGCATCGCAGACCGTCGGGAAGCAGAGAGCAGCAATGGAGTCGCTTTCAGTGTGAAAATCTCAGTGAATCCAAAATGAGATGCTGACAGGACTGCAGGGACCCCTTCTAGTGTATACAAGTCTGATGACAGTCGACAAGTGGATAGTACACCAAGCCGCAAAAATAAATAAAACTGTAGCGCCTTGTTATCCTGAGCTTCCACGTCTTTGTGGGCAAAGTTATCATTGTCCATCCCACTTGTTATGAAGAGTAAGAGGATATGCAGTTACCCAGGGACCAATTTCTGTGACCTTGAGTGCATGGAGAAAGGTCAAGTGAACAGTCAAGTGCAGAAAACCACTTTCTGTAGGAAAAATGTATTAATGATTCCTGTGTTCCGGTGAATGTCACCAGGAATGACTGTGTGGAATGCTCTCGTTTGAGAAAATCACATAGACAGATCAATTGTCGAAAGATACCTAGTGACCATCACCACGAGAAACGCTAATTTTCTAGGTTTTATCAGAGACTCTGTTCTGTGACCTGGGTGTAAAAATAGCATGCAGATTGTTAATTCATTTCCACTGCATCCCAGTACAAGGTTTATAAAAGGAAAAGCAATTTTAAGAGTAAAAATGATGTCCTCATTTCCTGACTGTATCTATCATGGAAGATGGAGCAGGTGAAGATTCGGGTAGTTATTTCCTTTCTCATTTTTTCGAGTAGAGGATGCATTGTTTGATATTGTATTGTTGATAGGCTGCATTTAGAAGGAACGGCAATTTGTGCTGTCTGGCTGCAGGAAATGACTGTTTATCTTTATAATGTACTTTACAAGAGTAAAGTGAATCTCAAACAGTGACGTTACACTCATTGTCGTCAGTCAGAGTGTTTAAGCATTTGGCTTAAAATATAATATATAATATAAAATACTACGTGTTATTTTGTAGTTTTACTGGTGTATGTAAAAAAGTAGGAATGTAAAAGACTTTATCAGTCAGTGGAAAAAAGGCTGTTCTGTTATGTCCATTTTTGCCTAGGTCTCTGATATGATATTAATGGTTTGTATAGTAAAAGCTTTTATAAATGCTGGTGCTGAGATTGGGCCATGTTCAATATACACATCAACTGTGTTTTCATTGTTTGCTTCTGCATCCCCTATGAATGTGAATCATGAACTGAAATATAACTTCTCTTTCAATTTAATGTGTAATATAATTGTGGAAACATACATCTCAGATATGTATATTTATATTGTTCCTCTTTTCTCCTGAATAATGATTTATGCACTTTTGGTTCCTTCTTTGTTTTCACTACATGCACCACATGGCTATACCGGGTTTGTTTGGCAGGAATTACAAGTGACCAGAATTGATTCTGTGTTACCTCTTTTGCAATGAGCTCAGTATAGATTACTTTTTCCCTATCCTCATGGCTGACAATTCACTTTATCGAATTGACACAAAGTGTTTTCTCCTAAATTTTATCCTGTAGTTATTAGAAATGCCTGATTTTTTTCCGTCTGACATTTCTAAATCAATAGTGCCCCACTGATTAAACCAAACGGATAAAGCAAAGAACAGAGGCAAGAGCAAGCTAAATACATAGACATTTTAGGTAATCTTGATGTATTAGTCAGTTGTGTTTCATAAAGCTACTTTATGTAAAAGACAGCTGTGATATATGCATTATATTTTTTTTCATGCATTTACAGTTGACTGATTAGATTTGTTATTAGGAAAAAATACACCAGTTGTTTTGATTGGACCAAATACTACATCCAAAGATAAGACTGACTTAGCAGATTGGTATTTAGGGGAAGTCACATTATTACGTGCAAATCTGGAAAGAAGCTAATCAAGGGAATGGAATTTGTCAATTAAGTACAATCTATTCTGCCTTTGTCTGCTGGATATTTAAATATAGTTCTTTATGATAAATTCAATCAAATGGTACTTTGCAGTTAAACTCTAGATATAATACTTGCATAAAAAATTAAAGAAGTAAAAAATAATGATTTCAAAATTTATCTGAATATTCCAGCGTGGTAAGATAATTACATTTTGTTCACAGTGAAAAAAGTCTCTGGAAGATCTGTCTAGCAAAGAAAGGCCTTCTGACGTAAGTATTAAATATCCATGATGTACCACTGCCTTAGTGGTACAAATTCTAGGTACTGAAGAAAATATCACTTTTACCTTGAGTAAGTTAATTAACTGAATGCCTTTATGGCTGAGAATTTATCACAAAATGGATACTTTCCAATAGCCTTAATGAACGCATGTTGCCCCCACAGATATGCGGTTATATAGGCTAATGAAAACTGAGCAATGGGCAAATAAAAGGTTCTAGTAAAACACTTGTATATTCATATATCAATATTTTTTGTGAAATTTGGTATTCTGTGGAAGTTGATACTGGGATTACAGCTTAAGAAACTACAGACAATGAAATACAAGACAACGAAAACTAAGTAATTGTGTTAAGGATTAATGGCAGGAATTAAATGGCCCATCCATCCATCTTCTGAGCACTTATCTTGGACAGGATTATGGTGTGTGGGGGGGGGGTACAATTTTGGGCAAAATGCCAGTCCATCAGGAGCCACACACTCACATACAACCAGCTTAAAAGAACTCATTTCACTTAACTGCTTGTTTATGGACTGGGTGAAAACATGCTCGCAACAGGAATTGCATAAACGCCACACATACTGTACAGTATATTTTTGTGCAATAACATAGTCAGTAAAAAATTACGCAATAGTGAATATCCTATTGCACTCTCTAAGGCAATAATCAGTGGTGGGCACAACTAACCGAAAAGTTACTATTTGATAACCAACAATGCACTAACACAAAAGTTTAAATCAATAATGCTCTTCTGATAAAATTTTAAGTCCATTTAAACTAATGTACCATAAATCTGACAAGTTATCTGGTTAAGCAGGAAATCCAGTTTGGTGATACAGGCCCCTTTCCTCCGCTTCATTCAGGGAACCCTAAACAGTTACGTGTGTCCTCATTAGTGACGGGACCTCATAAAAAGTAGGTACATTATTATTATAAGCCTTACTCTTTTAAAGCTGCCCAAGTCAGATAAATCATCACATTTACAAAATTTTTTTAATTGTAATTCTAGATTTACATTGTAAATCAAAGATTTGCATATCAAAAAGGCTGTTAACCACAGTAAGTATTCCCGGTGAAATACTTTAATATTATTTAAAATCTTTATCGTCCATCCATCCATCTTTCTGACTTGTGTCCAAGTCCGGGGGTTAGACTGCAGTCTATTTCAGGCAGAACAGAACCCAAGGCTGGGGTACATCCAGGACACAGTGCCCATGCACAAATACTGTAGTGTTGCTATTTTTGTACTTCATGTCGTAATGATGTATCACAATTGATCATTTACCATGTTAATCAGTGATTAGCATTGTCCCTTACACCTCCGGAGACCAGGGTTTGATTTCCGGCCCCAGCTCAGTATGTGTGGAGTTTGCATGTTCTCATTCTGGGCTTCCTTCCAGCTTGTACAGTTTCCCGCCACGGTCCAAAAACATGCTAATGTGAATTGGCGTCATTAAATAATCCGTAGGTGTGAATGTGTGGGCGGCTGCCCATCCTTGGTTATTCCCTGACAAGCAGAATAGAATATGAATTAATGTATGTTATTCTTTATAATGTTATGTTATAAATATTATGCTATCAGTGAATATTTACAATATTTTAATATAGTACACTTTTTGTTTAAATCCTCCTGTGTTTTCTTAAAAGACATTCAGAAAATCTAACTACATTTTATTGATCAACATGCAACTTATATCATCTACATGTACTTAAAAAATAATGTGTGAGTGGGATAAATCAGATTGCAGGAATTAGGCATGTGAGCCAACATACAGCCCCAAAGAATAATTATGGAAGTAGTCAAAGAACACATACTGTATGTTTCAATTATGATTTAAATATTTTGTACTTTTCAGTTGCTCCTCAGTAAATAATTACAATCGCTGTTCATATATAGATATATAGTATGATTCATAAATATATATATATATATATAGTTTTACATCAAAAAGGGTTCCAAATCAAATTTATTCCATTCCTGAAGATACCATCCATCCATCCATCAAACCAACCACCAATTTTCTATACAGACTTGTCCTATGCAGGGTACCTTCTGGAAACTTGGTGCACAATCCTGAAGATACTTTTTACTTTATATTCATTCTTCAGCACCTATATAAGCTGAGCTTTTTTGTTTTTTTTTTGTTTTCATATTTTATTCTCAGAAATGATGTATAACTCAAATGCTGCTCCCAGAATTTTATGTGTGCTTCCTCAAAGATATGAATTTTGATTCCAAAAAAAATGCAAACATTTTCAAATAATTTTAAAGTCAAAGTAATATATTTGCTTCAAATAATCATTTATAGATTTATTAAACATACTGTCATCACATTTGTTCTTTGAAATCTTGCGAGTAGAACAGTCCCTTTATGCATTTCATGCACTTGTAAGGATTTGAAGGAGCCAATTCATTCAGGGGCTGAGATAGAACTCACTCTGAAGTGCAATATGTTCCATTGTCAATAATCATGTGAATACTCACTATAGCATGGATCTGATACACATTAGCATTATGCTAACATTTCTTTTAACTATTTTTGACCACAGTCACAGTGTCAGAAACCTTTTGGCAGAACTAGATAGCCAATAAATATTTATATAATAAAGGCCACGGGATTACATCCATCATTACACCTTGTACTGCAGGTTTAATCACTATGCAAGTTGTAGCCAGTGCTTAATTAATTTATTCTCTTGGCTTCTGGCATTTTTTTTATTATTTCTTTTCAATTGTCTTTAAGAAGTAAAAAAAACCAAGTGGGAATCAGTGTGAATCAGGAGGTAAGTGTTCCATGACACTGATGTCAGTGAACTGTTTGTCTTTGTGCACTGGGTCCCCTGACTATAATGGCAAGGGAGGCATTCGGTTGAAAATAATGAGAAATAATGAATTAAGCTTCCAAATTAAAATGAGTCCAGTGAATACATAAATATAATGTCCCCCACTCTTTGCAGTCTCAGGAAGCAAACCCCTCTTTGTGTTTGGGATGTGCACACAGATGCTCTTCCTTATATGACTTACACCTAGTCACTTAATTTTACACTAGTTACACATAGAAAGAGAAATTGAATCCACTAGTATCCATAGCCTGGGACTCAGTTTGCTCCCCTGCTTGGCCTCGCTTCAGAGTTGTAGTTCTTGAGATCTGGTCTTGGTCTTGAGACCGCTAAACCTGATCTCGGTCTTGTCTCGGTCTCGAGTCGGTTTTGGCTTGATCTTGGCCTTACGTTTCAAAATATTACAAAACATTTTATCTGAATTCACATGCAAATATACTTCTTTCCACTCAGTATGTGTGAATGAATTTTCCTGCTCTGTCCTGTTGGAGCGGCGCTACTTGAAATGTACTACATCTCCCAGCTGCACCAGTGGTATAACGCTATTGGGCAGCTTCAGATGGCCGTGCCTGAATGGGAACCAAAATGTTAACGTTGTGTTCTTTAAGTGCAATTATGCACTGTTACATACATTATAATGCTTTTTATAATGCATTTATAATGCATTACTACTTATTTACATTGCAACTTACATTACTTACATGTAGGCTAACAAGTTTTAAAAGCATTCAGTAGAATTGTTTTTTTTTTATGAAAATGTTGTATGTTATTGAGAAACTGAAAAAAATTGTATGCATGCAAAAAGTATAATAAAAAATTAACTAAGAAAAAGAAATCATTCTTTTATTTCATATAAATATGTGCATTATTGTTTGTATGTGATTTTTTTTCAATAAAAGAATGATTTATTACATAAATTAATATATAGCCCTAAAATGGGTGCACTCTACAAAAAAAATCTAAATTCTGATTCTAAATTGGTCTTGGTCTTCTTTTGGGCTTTATTAAAAGTCTTGGTCATGTCTTGGTCTCGGTTGGGATGGGTCTTGGTCTTGGGTTGGATGAGTATTGATCTTGTCTTGATCTCGAAACAGATGGTCAGACACATCACTGAACACATCACTGCCTGGCTTGCCTTTGATGCAATTTTAAATCACAAAGAAAACCTATAAAAGTCATCCATTAAAATGGTGAATACAGACATTCTACCATAGAATTTGTAAGAGATGACAGGTAACAGGCAGGTTGGTTCCCATAAAACCAAGACTGAGCACTTCCAGCCATGGGCGTCGCTAGGCCATTTAACATTTGTACTCAGCCCCCCTAAAAATTCTCTGTAAGCTTTACACAAATTTGTGATCGCCCACGTCCCCTTTAAATTCGGCTCGGCCTCGCCTTTCAGCGCGGTCTTCAACTGAAGCATCACAGCCTGCGGCATCACAGAGCGAGGATTAAGCCAATTGTTATATCTGCATCAGTGCAGTCCTTTTTCATAAATACAGTTTACAAAAATGTCAAAATTTTCGCTGTGTTACATCGTCACACCAGCTGTTTCCTCTAGCGAAAATACATACCCTATTAACCT